>KK122409.1:26868-62772 GCA_000611955.2 Stegodyphus mimosarum
TAAATGAAACATTAGCTGGAAAATGCGGGACAAAACTAATTTGAGCAATTCCATTAGTCTTTGTATCCGAAGATCCTAAACATGAAATAAAAACCTTGGCATTTCTTCTCGGTAACCCTAATCTTCTTGCACACTCTTCGGTAATCAGGTTCGCTTGACTGCCAGGGTCGATCAATGCTCTACACAACTATTATTCACCAGATGAATCTACTAATACTTTAATAGCAGCAGTACATAGCAAAAACTCAAGCTGAAAACTAAAGTCTGATACACAAGATTTAATTACTGGACTAGAGTTCGTAAAATTCTCCTCAGACTTTGCCGATTGGGTACTAGATTCCATTATGGGAGAAAAGGGCTTAGCAGTCACCGATAACTCTCTTGAACTATTGATAACTCTTTTAAGTTTTTCTGGCTCCTTTTGAACCCTTTCAAAATGCAGCAATGTATGATGATTTTTAAAGCATTTTTTACATTTAAAAATACTTCTACACTCCAAAGCTTTATGATGTGAAACTAAACAATTAAAACACAGATTGTTTTTCTTGACAAAATTAATGCGATCCTGAACATTTAGACTTAAATCTTGTTACATTTCAATACTGAATGACCAGCTTTACAATAAGTACAGTGCGCTTGAATCTCTGAAGATAAAGAGGTTAATTTTTCTTTCGTAGGTTGTTTTCTAACACCTTGTTGTTTACCTGCTTGCAGAGTTCTGGCATGTGACTTTAAGAATTCTAACAGGTCATTAAGGTTTAGTATTTCCTCTCGCTTTAAAGTTCGCTCCCACCAACTTCTCCTTGAAGAATCTAATTAAAATTGTACTATAAACATCAAAATAGTATCAGCGAATTGTTCTACTTTGAAACCCAAAGTCTGAAATGAACATATACATTCCTTCACTGTACCTACGAGAGTCAATAATTGACTTGGAGTTTCAGCTTGTAAACTTGTTAAACATAAGATTTTCTTTAATAATGATGAAAGTAATTCTCTCTTATTTGAAAATCTTTGACACAGTAAATTCCACGCAATTTCAAAATTCTTATCACAAATTGTTAAAGCCTGAACAATTCTCAATGCATCTCCCTTTAAAGAACATTTTAAATATTGTAATTTTTGTGCTCCCGATAATTTGTCATTATCCACTATCGCCGTTTTAAATAAATCATTAAATGATAACCATTCTTCAATACTACCACAAAATACGGGAAGAGTTAGCTTAGGCAAGCGAATGCTTGATATTTCACAAAAATTAGCCTCCACACTTAAATCCTTAACGTTCTTAGCATTAACTCTGGTTAACATTAAAAATAGCTCATCAATATTATCTTGTATATCCTGTATCCTGTTGTTTTCAATAAAGGCATCAATATCTTTCGCTTCACAAACTACAAATATGTTACTAAAAATATCCGAAGTTTCAGTCATTAAAGTACTTAATTTAGATTTAAAAAGTTCCAGCTGAGCGAAATCAGCAGAGTCATAGTTCGCAGTAATTTTCTCTTTTAATTTAGATAACTTAGCTACAAGCTTCTTCGTTTTAAGCGTAGAAAATTCCATTATCTCTTCAGAAAGTATTATCTAATCACAAAGATATAAAAATGCACTGACTCACCAATTGCACTGTATCTCCGTCTACACGGACCAAAAAACCCTTATGTACGAACCGTTGCTGAGTGGGCTGTAATAATAAAAAAAACTCTTTATTTACTTTCTTCTTGAAAGTATTCACACAACCATTTTTAACTCTTATTCTCTCACACAGTAGGATACAAAATCTTAAAATAAAAATCGTTTGCGGTTTCCAAGGCAACTTAGAAACCTGAAACAGGCCACTCGTGCCGCTTTTCAGCACGAGAAAAAAATACATTTACATAATATCAAACACCACCTATGTCTTACACACTTAGAAGAGAGCTTTTGATATGAATATTAGTGAAATATTTAAAAGTGCATTTTTAGAAAATAAATTCCTCCTCGACTTGTTAGTTATTCCTTTGTTACAAATTCTACAATAAGTTACATTAACGCTTTTAAAAAAATTCATTAAATACACAAAACAGGGTAGAAATTATTTTAGAGAGTGAAATATTGATTATATTATCATTAATGAGAATTAATATTGATCTTTAACTGAACATGTCATCATCCCCTTCCAAATGGATTATGCTCATCAAAAGATATATGCTTCCGAACACAATATTAAAGATGAATAATGGATTTAATCATTGAGTAGAATTAGTAAAACTGAGGACCAAACCGTGAACTTGATAACCGAGTAAAAGTTTTGTGGCCTGAAAACAGCTTTTTTTTAACTGAGGTGTTCAGTCCCGCTAAGATTATCGTTTGAAGAATCTGAGCTATCAGACTCATCAGTATTAAATTTCAGTCACTAAACAGTGTTCTCCACCAGACAATCTGATTTCCACATTTTCGCCTCTTCTTCTATTACGTGCCTTCGGCATTTAGTCTATCGGAGAGGAGTTAGCAAATCAATCCCTTTCTCAATCAATTTACAAACTTCTTTCTTTTTAAAAGTTCTGTTTTCGGATGCTACATATGTTTTCACACTACTTCACATGACCTCAATTGGATTCACTTCGCAATGGCATAGTGGTAAACGGAGAGGAGTATTTCCGGCTTTAGCAGCTAGAGCATCGACACTGTGCAATTCAAATTGTTTTCGAACCTTAGAAACGAGAACTAAAAGTTCTTCTTCAATATATCAGCTTCCCAAAGAATATCTTTTTCTCTCAACCAGAGCTCAATGTCTGCTTTTCTTGTACTTAAAGAAGGAATGTTTTCAGAGAAAACGCTGTAATGAGACGCATTATCGAACAAATTTACACTGTTCAGTTTCAGGTTAGGCAGTAATTTTTTTTCAAACCAGTTTTCATAACATTCTACATGCATTTCTCCGTGAGAATCTTACTTCTTTTTCATAGCTTCGAATATATCTCATGCTTCAGGAATACATCCTTTTTCATTACCAGCATGAATAACGACGCATCGCGATCCTTTTTCTGAGGCAGGAATTAAACCTCTTGAAAGACCGCTCAAAAAGGCTGTCTTAACACTTTTTACAGTTGTATCCTCTCAATCTTTGGTTTTATAATACCCAAAATTTACTCAAGTTTCCTCGGGGTCATAAATTGTCCTACCCCGTGAACAATAGTTTTTTAATATTTCTTAGATGTCTATGCCTCCAACATTGAATATCGTCAAGTTCAATCAAAATTGACTGGCGTTTTCGTTTCCTGTATGCCAATCCTAAATAAATCCTCATTCGTTCTGTTGTGCGAATGGATATATTTTGCAAAATCAGATTCATCATTTATAACTTTAGCCACTTTTTGCACAGTTGGAATTTCATTCCGTAAAAAGAAACCATGAACTTTCCTTCATATGTCCGGAAGGACATTGCTGAAGATAACTCATCATATCGTTTGATTCGGCTACTTTCAGAAGTCGTTTCTTACCTGGAGTCGAAAATCCGCCGTTTCCTTTCAATTCGGATTTCATGCGATTTATGCTTAGAAACGCCAATCAAATCAGCAGCAAAAGTAGCAATATCATTATCGGATTTATCAGGAAAATGCTCCTGTAATTTGACAAAAACATTCATAACGATAACCTTAGCAGTGCGCAGTGGAACTGCGCAGTGGTTTTCCAGCTTTATGAGCTTGAAAATTATACGCATATGTAGAAGATAATGCAGACGCCATGACAAGTGCCTTTTTCTCCTCCCGGTCAGTGAATGAGTGAATGCTTTAATTGCTTTTGTCATCGATAGCTGGATGAGGTAGGGTTGCTGGAATTTGCAGTTTCGCCAATAATGCCAAAAAAGGTGTTGTCTTCCTGCTGGTCATCGAATGATTGACACGATTTAGCAAATTTTTAAATAAAAGGCAGGACTCAACGCAATTTATCGTTTCACACATTTTTTTCTCGCATTCTCTTTGTTCAACAGTATTCGTATTTAAGAGCGTAACTTTTACAATATTACGTCTCGAAATGGTAGAACTATACTATAAAGTGAATGGTCTACGGCGGACGCATTCACTTTCTACTATATACAGTGTTCTCAACGTAGGCTGACCTGTAGTATAGGAAATTGTATTCTTAGCAAAAAGAATGGCAGAAGTTGTAGACACACTTTTATCAAAACTTTATTTTCAGCTAATATCTATTCCTTACTACTAAATAGCTTTTATAATATCTTTTAGGCATATATTCTTGATCATTCTTTAAGCGTTTCTGTGACGGAAATTTAGGGAAATATGCATTAATAGTTTTCATGCGTTTTGAACAGATTCATGGCACACTAACTTGTAATGTTCCAGCAATCAGTGAAGTTTTTAATAAAATATTCTTTTTCTTTAAAAATGGGTCCGAAGGGGGTTAGAATACATGGAGTTGGCGGCTATGCTATCACACTACGAAGAATGTAAACCCGGGGAATCAAAGAAGCCCTCCAGGTGAGAACAAGGAAGCTTGCCCTTACTTGCGAAGATCGAGATGTGAGCGGAGTAAGAGTTCTGCAGTTATTATTGCAAATAAAGTTATAGTTCACGTTTTATTTTCGTCGAAAAAAAAACTTTGAATGATCCCATAATCAGATTTGTAATTGAAATACACGCGGCTAGCATTGAGATAGCACTCTGAACATTATTTTCGTGTAAAATATGTAAAGAAACCTACACAGCACTCTGAATTTTATTTCCATATTATTAATCAAATCTTTGACATAATGTGTTCGCAAGTGAAATTTGAATTAAAACAACAAAACACTAATAAGGAATAACAAATATATATATATATATATATAAGACCGAATAATATGGCTGAACATAATTTACTTTAAGCTGCCGCCATTTACATTAACATTGTCACACTTTATTATGTATTTTACGTTTTATTATTATTTGCGCTACTTTCTGCATTTTTATTTAAAAATGTATTTCATCTCTTTTGATAACAAGGTTTAGTTTAAAGATGTTAATTAATCAGCCGAATACTAGATTAAGTAAATCTTACCTGGTTTCAGTTTTGTCACATTCAGAGGTTATGTCGATGTGCTAGGCACGACACTCAGTTACTTGAATTTGGTATAAAAATTATTTTTTATTCTGATTCCAGGAAAGGGGAGATTTTTTTGCTAAATGATTTTAATTTAAGGATACCATTCTCATATTAGATTAAGTAAATCTGACCTGGTTTCAGCTTTGTCACATTCAGAGGTTAGCATCGACATGCGATACGAGACACTCTGCGTCCTCAACTATTTGCATTTGGTATAAGAATTATTTTTCGCTCCTTCTGAACATGGCCACAAAACAAACGCCAGGTAAGGGCAGACTCAATTAGCATACCCAACGACTGAACTCGTGACTAGTGATCGTGATTCAGATTATTCTACAAAATCGGCCTCGCAAAAACACGAGTAAATCAATCAAATCTCTCCAGGTATGACACAATATGAACAGTATGCAGCTAACCAAATTAATAGCGTGCAACCAATCCATCAGATGGTGTTAGAAGCACATTAAAAAATCAATAACTGATTATGTTGAAAAACTGCATTGCTTTGAAACATACGTGTTTAGACAGAAATTCCACTGCCTAAGCATAATTTTCCTGTTCCTTGGATTTAGTGATTATATGGACCTCAAGGAAAAATAGCATAACAATACTCTAGAAAAATGAGACGTCGTTTCTCTGGTTAACACAGAAATTCGCCAAGCTCATCGCTGATGAATTGCCAAAGTACCAGGAGATTTTTCTGAAACTGTACGCCTCTTCTTCCACTGATGATGGTAATAAATGAGAAAATGAAAAAGAGGACATGGACTTCAAATTGTTCGTAACAAGCGTCGAAGGGCAGCTCCCCAGTTCGCCTACCTCGCCAAATAGCGATTGTTTCTCCGCGCTTAGTGATGAACGCGATGACAGCCAGGTCAACGAAGTCATCAACGGCTCTCAGTGGCCAAGAAAAAGAACTGTCTAAAATCTGCGAAGGAGAATCTTAAAACTCTACTGAAAGGACTTTTCAACACTGTAAAATCGCAAAAGCATAATCCACAGGAAACCATCCCGCCACCCAAAGCCACTCCCGTCACGCCAACTCCAGCAAACGAGAAAACTCGAGTCAAGGAACGTGAGGAGACATTTAATTACCCAAGGAGGAGCTCTCGCCTTCCGCTGATTATAATTTAAGACTCTGATTATACTTGGAAATCTCTTACTAATCTCCTAGATGACTCGAGTTAGTGATTTCAAAGCCCAAATGAAATCCCAGCATAAATTTCGTGTGAAAGTTTTCACTACTGAAGCTAACAGATCTGTTATTGCTTTACTTGATAGTAAGCAGATTAAATTCCACTCCTATCAACTCACTTCGGATAAAAATGTTAAAGTATCGATTCGCAGTTCTCCCATCGATACGAGTGCCACCGAAATCGCCTATGCCCTGACTGAGGAGGACTTTCAAGTCATCCAGATAACGCGCGGGAAAGGAAGAGAAGTCGTTACTGTTTCTGGTTATCCTTCCTAAAACAGAATAACCCAGAGAGATTCATCACATAAAATATCTGATAAGGCTACTCATCAAAGTCGAGAACTACAAAGGATGGCGCGAAGTTACACAGTGCTACCATTGCAAAGCCTTTTTTCACGCTCAAAATCAGTGTAAGCATGCCGCTCGTTGTGTAAAATGTAGGCAGCACCACGAATCCAAAGACTGTACTAAGCCTAAAGGCAAACCGCCAAGCTGTTGCCACTGTCGACCATCACATACAGCAAGCTACATGGGTTGTTCTCACTTCCCAAAACCATGCTCCTCGCTTGTTCAGAGTGGTATAACCTATGCGGACAGGGTAATAAACAACAGTAATATCCCTGCTGTTTCTGCGAAACAGCAAGCCTTCAACGTCTAGAATTTTATGTACAGAAAAAAGCAGACGAAGCTAATACTGTCATCGTCAAGCTAACTGCTGCCTCGACCATATTCTCCGAAATTCTCAAATACATGCCTTCTGTGCCTCAACAGAATTTCCAGTTATGTCCACACAGGTGAACCAAGAATAATTACAACTTAAGTGTTTCTGCAATTGATATTTTTTTGTGGAACGCGCAAAATGTGAATACTAAGATCCCCGAAGTGCAGCACTTCCTCACCGAAAACGATGTGAACATTTGCTTAATTTCCGAAACGCATGCAAATCCTACACACAGTCTGAAGCTTTCAAATTACTTATACATATCCCCCCCCACTGTGATCGACTCAACCACAGAGGTGGTGAATCTCTCTTTTACACGAAAAAAGAGTTTAGAATCCTGTTTGCAGAGCGGAGATATCTCACCAGGCTCTGAAGCTCTCAAAGCAGTCGTAACGTTACCCAAAATAGTCCCTGTTACTTTGTGCGGTGTTTAATAAACCAGGTAATCGACTTACGTCAACACACTTGGATAATCTACTAAACTGCGATTTCCCCGTTATTCTTGTTGGCGACCTCAACGCAAAACATTGCGATTGGGGTTGCAACAGATCAAATTTTAAAGGCAAAGATGTGCATGATTATGTCAATAATAATTCCATATTTATTCATGTCTTGGATGAGCCGACTTGAAGACCAAATGTGTTAAATCGAAGACATGATATTTTAGACTTTTATTTCTACAATCAATATTCTAACGCAGCATTTTGAATGAACTAACCTCGGATCACGTGCCTGTGGTAACCTGTCACAGAGTCAGCACGACTAAGGACAAGCCCCCACTTGAAATCATCGACTGGGAATTATATATCAGTATTCTAATTATTATCAGATTCTGCTCATGCACCGGCTACCAAAACTGTGGATCGCAACAAATATGACCATGAGCTCCCCAAGCACATTTAGAGAAATTATCGCTGTTCGCAACAGATTACGTAAAGACTTGAAACGTAGTTGGGAATCAGCTACTAAGACTGCCATCAACAGATTAAATCGGCGCATTAAGCGCCTAAAACAAGCATCTGGAATAACAAAATCGAAAATCTCAATCTGGATAGCAGCTGTATTTGGAACAATGTAAAAACGTTCAAGTGAACTGGTTCCTCAACAAACCATCAGAAATGAGAACGGATGCGCCTACACAAACGAGGAGAAATCAGTGCGCTTCGCTAATCACCTGTCCGAACAATTCGTCCAAAACTCTTTCCAGTTAGTAATGAATCTGACCTGCAAGTCACTGATTAGGTAAGCAGATGGATTAACGCGCCTAATCGCAAGTCTGGTCATGTCCCGTAAAGTAAACAAAATTATCAGATCCCTCAAACTCAAAAAAGCTCTTAAGAGCTCTTCTACCATCAGGAATCAAATGCCCAAGAACATGCCGTTCAAAACTATCTGCAAATTAACATGTATTTTTAACGCCTGTTTCTACAATCAGTACTTTCCACATGCCACAATAACCAAAAACGTATGAAAGTATCATGTCCTAGCTTGGAGCTCACGAGAAATTCTCAGCATTTTTAGTTTCTTTGACGAGAAATGATGACAAGATGACAATTCTTAACCTAAAGGCTAACGTAAGACTCCGATCAAATCGCAGTATTATAATGTGTTTCAGTTGCGAAAGATTTGACAGTTACTTTGTAATAATGAGCCTAAATGCTTTAAGTACGGCAAAAATCCTTTGACGTACACATGCAAACTGTCTAAAGATGAAAGGCATCTTGTGTTCATTGTAAACAAGTTACGGTATTTCTTTTAATAGTTGCGAAATTTACCCGAAAATTCGCATCCATGATTTCGTCGAGTTCATAAAGAAATTAATCAGTATTTGGGATCCATCAACATAATATAGGAGGAGTATATTGTTTCTTAGAAACAGTACTGGAAGGAGAGGCAGAACTGCGAGTAGGTTTGAGGTGGGTAGGAGTGGACAAATGACGGGTTGGGAACGAAACATTGGTACCGTTGAGATATTTGAAGAAGGACCGGCAGAAGCTTGAGAAAGGTGATCGTTGTTCTGGATATCAACCTACATAATGCTATTCAGCAGAGAGTTTGTTAAATCTGTTCGTGACATCAATAACTGTGGTGACATCTTTCTTTGGCTTTTTGAAGAATATATTTTCGGGAGTGAAATCCGCAGTAATTTAATCTGTTTTTCAAGTCGGCTTCGCAAGGGAGCTTTCCTTTGCAAGGATGGTTCTTCAAATTGACTTTGCAGGGTTGTTCTATATCTCTTATTTTGACCTACGCTTCAGGTTGGAGAAAATATATACCATTAAAGAGAGGCCTCATTTCTGTGAAACACGGAAGATAACTCCACATTGACTTCACGAGGTGGGAGTTCGAATTCCTCACAGTTCGAAATTGCATAAATTTGGGTATTAATGTTATTAGTAGATTTACTTTCCTTAGAGGAAAGCTGCATTTTAGCAGAAGTTGAACTGTCCGAGTTGGTATCTTGACGCGTATCCAAGCTATTTGCCATGATTTATGTGTGAAAAATAAACGGAAAGTTTGAATAAAACATTACACCCCACTAAAGCTCGCTTCCAGCCAGGAGAACATACTGCAGATTCGCAATTTGGAAAAAATTGAGTTCCTGACTAATAAAATTAATAACTTGGGAACTGGTAAATTTTTAAATAAACTCTAAAAAAGGAGAATTGTTAAACATATACTTCAAAATTACTAATATATGCATTTATAGTGATTTCTCACACTGCCAATCAGCTTCGTCCGAATTATCACATGACTAAGTTAGTATATGTCAACAACATTGACCTTACAACCGTTCTCAAATTTATTTACTAATCATATACGACTATTTTAGGATAAAAACTTCAGCAATTTAACGCCCAAGTTGGATATTAAAGATTCAGTAGGGTTTCTTAAGTGAAACGGCACTGAGGAATAAAAGTTATGACCTGACCTAACCTGACTGCTATAAGATTGAATTACACTCACGTTTGTGAAAATTGCAACACCAAGAAGGAATCGTCATAATTGAATGCAATTTAATACACAGTTGAGTGGTAGTGGTACAAATAAATGATTAAATGTTCAAAGCAAACAAACAAGAACAAGAGATCAGAATCAGTATTTTGTGTGGCCACCACGCGCCGCAATAAGTGCTGCTACACGACGTGGCATGGAGTCAAACAAAGTTTGAATGTCTGACTGAGGAAGAGCATTCCATATCGTTTGTACGCGTACCCAAAGTTCGTCTGCAGACGCAACAGGACGAGGATCACGAGCAAGACGCCGACCAATGACATCCCACACATGTTCAATTGGCGACATATCCGGGGAACACGCAGGCCAAGGAAGAAGCTGTACCTGCTGCGCTGCAAAGAAGGATTTAACAATCCGAGCAGTATGAGGGCGGGCATTGTCCTGTTGAAATACAGCGCCTGGCAAGCTTTGAAGGAAGGGAACAGCTTCGGGCTGTAGAACTTCACGGATATACCGGTTGCTGTTCAGATTGCCCACAATTCGTAGCAATTGAGATCGTCTATGATATGCTATGGCGCCCCAGACCATAACTCCGGGTGTTCGTCCACTGTGGCGTTCGATAATGCACTCCGGAAGGTGGCGTTCACCGGCATAGCGTCTGACACGAATGCGGCCATCATGGTACCACAAATTAAAGCGGGATTCGTCAGAAAACACGACATGCTGCCAATCAGCACGCCAGTCTCTATGCTGATTGGCCCATTGTAGCCGCAGGCGGCGATGGTCGTGCGTTAGGGGGATCCTGTATAAAGGAGTCCGTGCGCGCAGTCCACACTGCAGCAGACGTCTACGAATTGATGAAGCACACAATGAAACACCTGTAGCTATTGACCACAGTGCTGCCAATTGTCTAGAGGAAGCTGTACGGTCCGTCCGCGCCATGCGGACCAGGTGTCTATCATCGCGAGCTGACGTCACATTTCGGGGTCCACTCCCGGATTTCCGAGTTGTCCGACACTCGTCCGTCCACTGCTTCCAAACGCGCATCACTGTGCTGCTGTTACGCTGCACACGAGAGGCTACTGCACGATACGACAATCCAGCTTCACGAAGGCCGATGATTCTCCCTCGTTCAAACTCTGTAAGTTGTTCAAATCTCGCTCTCTTTCGTCGACGAGGCATAAGTACAGATTGAGTTAACGTTTACCACTAGCAGATAACCACCGATAACCATACACGCCTCGCTACAGCCGTCTATTTATTCGGATCCATCAGCCGTTCAGAGGGCGCTGCTCAGCATACGCATGCGCTACGGATTTGCAATTCTAATCATTTGCATATCATGCGCTACTTTGCATTTCCTGAAAATTTCAGCTCACTCGCGTAAGTCCTTCATGGTGTTGCAATTTTCACAAACGTGAGTGTATTTTAAACGAAAAGCAAGCAAATAGCACTAATCAGCGCTTCACGGTAGGGAGGCGACGAAAATGTACCGCACAAAGCAGGAGAGAACAACGCCCGCAGTCCGTTTCGCGCGCTTTCCTTAAAGTCAAGACTAAACCGGGAAGAAAGAGAAAAACCGACCTTGCTCAAAGACTTGGGTGCATGGGGACACATGTCACAGGCTTCTGGGCGACAGCCACATCCTGAGCTGAAAGCGTAGGCAAGTGAACATAAAATTTCTCACTATAATGTTGGGTGAAGTTAGAAGTGGCTCAGACAAAGCCTAAATTCGAGGATGCCTTTATAAGTCTTTCGATATCTATTTAAACCGTGGAGACCAAGTCGATAGAACAAAGTGAGCATTCCTATTGAAATGACTAACTGAAACAAAATCTATAATTTTCTTCACTACAAAATGCTCATCATAGAATCATAGAATATCTGAATTTCTTCAAAATGCTCATCATACAATATCTGAAATGTTATCTTTATGCTCTTCATTACACATATATTAAAAGTCTGGGGTAGGGCTCCAACCCAGGAACACATTTCTCGCGGCGCTCGCCCAACTAAGCACCGTGAGAAAGGTCACGCTCTCCATTTTACCTATTAAGCTTCGGTTTCTATGGAATGAGCTTACAAGAAACATTCTACATTAAGCGACAAAGGGCCCAAAAGGGCTCAGATGGAGATCTGAGCTATTGGGCTTCGCCCAATAGACCAGCAATAATACGTATTCAAGTACAAGCGCACCTAAGAAGACCGTATTCAAGTACAAGACCAGCAATAATACGTATTCATACGTATTCGTATTCAAGACATCGCAAAACAGAAATAAAGGACTGGAGCATGTGGGAAGCAAATCATAAGAATGTGCGTTTAGTCGTTTTCAGACAGTAAACCAAAAGATTAAATTACCGTTCAGTAGCAGACATCAAAACGTCAAAGTTGAACAAATAAGTATGCAAAATAGAATACAAAACTATAAAAATGAGTAATTAAATATTAATTTATATGCAGTGCAAAGTACGAACTGCAAAAACTAATTTTTTGCATACATGACATTATAGAATTTACGTGGAAAAATTTTCGTTAGTTCTTAGGTGCTTGCAATTGGTCAAAGACCAAAGTCCTCTTGTATAATTTCATAGATAACCTGTACTGGATTCCTATTCTAGGGAGAGCATCCATGGCCAGGTTTAAGGGGACAGTGGACATGAAAATAGCAAAAATGGGTCAAAAGCTGATGAAATGTTTTATGATATAATAATATTCTATAGTTTTAATTGTACCGTTTGCTCTGTATTTATGTATAAAATTATTTAAAAAAAATTATAAGCATTTGAATACGTTTTTGTATATTTTTGCTGACATTTAAAGGATCAATTAAATGTCAAAAGACAATATTCTGGACAACATTTCAGAAACATTTTTTTAAGATATTTAATTTCTGAAATTAATACTTTTTATCATATGGAAACGTTTCTTTTAGCTGTAACTGTAACAGCTTCCTGCAAGTTTAATTACCTGTTTAAATGTCACTTTTTAATTTATATATCCTTCTCGTTCTTTCTTCAATTTATCTTTGATTACTCCCCAAAAATGCCTTTTTCAGGGCTGAAAAGTACTATTGGCAATATTTTATACGTGACTTTCTTTCATCTTGGTGAAACCCCGTGAATGTGTTTTAATGTTTTTAATTAATTGAATTTTTAAATTTGTCGGACGTCTAATTCCTTATAAGACCACCCAAAAACGCTTGTTTCATGTATGAAAAGCTTTCATAATAACTGGTCGTCTGTGGACGTTGATAATTCTACTGATACTGCAAATAAGACTTCATCAGATGACATAAAAAATGATGAACTTTCAACATCAGAATCAGTTACAACCGCAAATTTTAGTCCAACTAAGCTAAAGGTAACTATTCCATCCTCCTCAAATTTTAGTCAAAATGTAAGTGGAAAATGTTCTTATATTTTTAGGAGTAATGATATGTGCTCATCTTTTTTGTATAATGTGAAATGCGATGAAATCTGCAATAATTCGTTAGACGTAGTTTGAAAAAGAATCTGACTTTTCAATTAAGACTGACCTAATACGAAAAATATGACAACGCATTTTCAATTCAACATTTTCTAGCCTTCCTGTGATATAACCTAAATATTTCAAAAAAGAAACTCGAAATGGCTGTTATTACAGCAATTAGTTACTAATAAATTTATATTCAGTGTCTGATGCGGAGAGGGGAGATAAATATCACAAAAAACCAAAGCGAAAACAGTTGTTCGAATGGGTATAGGAAAAGAATTACCAAAAAACATTGTAAAGTAGCTAAAGATAAATCAAAATGCAAATAAGAAAGAGGAAAATTACGGTGTTGGAGGTTTCTAAGAGATTTGAAATTTAAGATTAAATATTTAGTTGAATTTACTCAAAGTGTTTGAGAATACTTGTAAAATAATACTGAATTATTTCTTACCATTATATTAGATAATTTAAAAAAAATATTTATGCATAAATAATATAACATTAAAATATTTGATGCTCAATAAGAACATGTATTAAAGGGTACTGAGAAATAATTATTAAAGCTAAATGTAAAAATATTTTTTAAATGTTTTTGTTTTTTAAAATGAAATTTTCAGAATGCTCCATTCTAGCTGATTTTTGTTCAAAATGAATAAGTTTTAATTTAGATTGCTATTTATTACATGCAACAAAAATTAATATGCATTTTAGAATCGAATTCATAAAGACCATAAAAACCGGATTAAAGTGTATTAAATGCTAAATTTAGGTATGTGTAAAAAACATAATTATTAAAAATTGATTTTTCATGCATAAGAAGAAAGCTAAAGCAATAAGAAATTAAAAAAAAACTGCGTTGCATGCAGCATTTTGAAAAACCGTTAAACATTTTTTCAATTTTACAATTTGATATGGTCATAGCAGAACACTCACGGACGGAAAACAACTACCAGTTTTCTAATACCTGCAGTCGACTCACGTGGGACCATATTCAGCAGAGCAAGAAAACTATCGAAGATATGCTCTGCTTTTAGAAGACATTTTACGGAATAATTTGAGAGTTCCCAAGTTGTTTTGATTAAATATCATTTTCTGATTTCTTTTATACTATAAGTATTAATATTTTATAAATTCTAAATTGTATATACATCCATAACTCAAATTACTTTCACATACCCGAATTCCTTTTTAGTTCAAAGGAGCTTTTTCCCTGAAGAACTTATTATTTTCGTTTTGCGTTGAATCACTCACTATAAACGGCTGTATAACTTTTCAAATTGTTGCCGCCAATAGTTATCGCCTGTATTATAGTTAAAGAAACTAAATAATGAAGAATCTGCATAAATGTAAGGTATAGTTCTTCAAATGTGGCAAAACAACGGTACGTAGAGCCATCCAATTTTGAATAACGTACGTTTCCACCCGAATATGCGCATCTGGAAGCCCAAATTTGAATTTGGAATTTGGAATTTGTTTTATTATGTATTTCATATTTTCTAAAACTTAAACGAATTTTTGATGAACAAACTGAACGATTTAAAACCGAGCAATGGCAACACTCTACGGGTAAAAAAAAAAAAAACCTCTTTATCTCCAGCGCACGGAACTATCGGAAATTCTAAAGATATGCTCATTTTAAATTATTTTTCGATATTGCTGTTCAACTGAATTCTATGGTTTGAGTGCCACGAACATGGGATTTTATAAGTAAAGATAACACACAAAACGTTAAAAAAAACGCCCCTTTGGACGTAATTTAAAGTCTAAAACCTATTTTATATATATTTTTTTGGGGGGGCGGGGGCACATGTTGAAAAGATTAAAGGTAAAAGTTTACATTGGGTACCCTTGTTTTTTTGGCAATTCTTTTTTGACGCCAAGATCGGCTCCAGCGCGGCACAATTTGAAAATGGCCGCTACACAAAACCAAAATAAGAAGTCAAAGAATTGCACAAACTCGGTGCCCATGTAAACCTCCACCTATTTTCAATTAAAAAACATCAGAAAATATCCCAACTCCCCCCCCAGGCATTGCGCACTGCCTTAAGTTTGTTCATGTACACATTGATCTATTTTCCCCTTAAAAAAATCGGGAAACTAAAACAAAATTAAAACTTTCATGGTAACCAGAAATGGGATTTCATTGTCAAAATTTAACAAAATTTGTCGCTATTCAAAGGGGCACCCAATTCCACACTAGAACTAGATTAAAGAATCGATTATTCAATAACAGAATCAATACGGTCCAAAACCCATACGACACAATTTCATCATAGCTGCATATTCAGAAACTAATCAAATTTAAGTGTCATGTGATTATCAGTTAAATAACTTGAAGACGCTTTCTGAGTACTTTATTTGTTATATCTTTTTGCCTTATTTCTTCGGTATTTATACCGTTTTTCTGCTTTATACGGTTTTTCCACAAAGAGAAAAAATACCATATAATATCAAATGGAATCTCACTTTCGCACAAACAACATGCAAGACCCCAACACTGATCGATTAATTACTAACTTTCACAACACATATATGACAAGCCCACACACAAACCACACTATTTCAGTCATGCCCTCAGAGGTCTGTGCTTATGTCAAAAAGCTCAAAAACAACAAAAGCCCAGGACTGGACACCATCAGCAATCGGATGATTAAGAAGTTTCCTGTAAAAATCATATTCTACTTAACCAAGATACTAAATGTGATTCTACAGTGGCAGCATTTTCCTGAAATATGGAAAACTGCCAAAATTACTCCAATTCTGAAGACAAGAAAGCCTGCTTCGTATCCAGACTCCTACAGGTCCATAAGCCTGCTATCGTCGCTCAGTAAGATTCTGGAGGCGGTACTGCTAAGAAGAATTAATGACCATCTAGAAAGCAACAGGATCATCATTCCACACCAGTTTGAGTTTCGACGACAACATTCCACTATAAATCAACTTTACAGAGTTGTTGAGTTCATCACAGAAGGAGTGCAGCAGAAGAGAGTTACTGGAGGGCTTTTCCTTGACATAGCTAAGGCCTTTGATTGAGTGTGGTTGGAACACTAAAATAACTCCACAACCTGGGCTTCCCAGGTTACATCATAAACACAGTTAATTCCTACCTAACAGGTAGACACTTTGTCGTTCAACTTGCTAACACACTTTCGACACGTAGGAAAATCCTCGCAGGCGTCCCCCAGGGGTCCCTGCTTGGACCTACACTTTTCAACATATATGTGAACGACATTCCTGTCACAGACAACACAACACTCGCAATGTATGCTGACGACACTGCGATCCTCACTCAAAGTGCATTTACTAGTCTAGTAATCCAACGACTACAGGCTTACATAAGCATACTCGAGACTTGGCTGGTACAATGGAAAATCAAGGTTAATGTTGATAAGACCCAGGCCATCTTATTTACGAGGAAAAAGAAAATCAAAGGAAAGTTATCTTTGTATGGTCAAGAAATCCCATGGGCCAAGCAAGTCCCTTACTTAGGGGTGATCCTCTGTAATACTCTGACATGGACCCCACACATCACATCTATTATTCAAAAGTTTCGAGTTGCTAAAACGACACTACACCCCAATTTCTCGAAACAGTATACTTTCTATAGACAACAAGTTGCTCATTTACAAAACCGTCTTGCGTCCCATCTTATGTTATGCTTGCCCTGTGTGGGCTTACTCATGTAAAAGTTCCAGGAAGAGACTGCAAAGAGTGCAGAATCTCATACTAAGGCAAATAACCAACGCTCCATGGTATGTTCGCAACAATAAAATTCACGAGGAGCTTAAAGTAGAGGATATCTGTAAATATTACTGCCGGTTTGCCCGGAAATTCTACGAAAACCTCCCCAATATTGATAATCCAGTTATTCGGATTTATGACTACGATAATTATGATAGTAGTAATCGTAAAAGGATCATGGCCATCTTAAATGTCAATGACTAGTGCTACTTGTCAGTTTTTTTTACGTGCTGTGTGTTTTGTAAATAGTAGTAATCATGTTTCAGTCTTGTATGTATGTTTTTCGCATTGTTCCATAAATCCGCACTTCCTATTTCTTCTTTATTGTTTCTGTTCTGTTGTGTATGTGTCTTTTCAGGACTAGTTCTCCGGCAGTTTTTTCAGATGGCATTGTCTACGTAATTTGTTTGAATTTGCACACCCTACAATTCCTTAATATATAGTACATAAGATGTTAATATTTATATTAATATTAATATGAAAAAAAAGAAAAAGTAAACAATGCTTATACTGAGTAGTTCCCTTGGTTAATTTTTTGTACAATTCTAAACAACTTATTTATTCTATAAGGGGTAGGGTTTGTTATACACAGGCACCTTGGTGCTACGCCACTCGTAAGTACCCATGGACCTTATAAGAAATAGACCAACCCAAACGGGTTTTCTCCTTCGTCGGCTCAAGCAATCTTCAAAGATGCAGAAAAGGTGCCCGCGCACTTAGCGCTACCCTGGAGTAATTACTTGCCGATTTTCGATTGTTTGATAAATTCGAATGTGACGGTATGGCATAATGTAGACACTAATGAATAGCAACTATATGGCAAGATTGATCAAAAAATACAGTTCCGACCGAAACTAGTAGCCACCACCATGGCTGGTCCAAAATTGGTGAAGAACGGTGTGAGTAAGGAAGTGCGGATTTACGAGAAAAAGAAAATGCCAGTACACAAGAGGATATTCATACAATTAATGATTATTTAACATATGAATTATTTATTATTATTTGACATATGAATACGAATTAACAGCAGCAGTCAAATCCAAATTCATACAAAAGTACATATACATAATACAATACATAATACAATGAACTATATTCAGGTGTTGGTTTTTATGGGTTTTATATTTTTTTATATATTAAATACATATTTAGACTAACATGAACTACTAGTTCACAGTGCGGAGCACTGCTAATGGCCTCTTTCTATTCGCCCTGTCATTATAATCATAATTTTGAACAAAAATAGTAGGATTCCTGACATTCGGAATTTTGTTATAGAATTTAGTTGCTAAGGCAATAGTATACTCATTTATATATGGAATTTTGAATTCACGGTGAATTGCCTCGTTTCTAACGAACCAAGGACAATTCACCGCCTGTCTTAGTACAACATTTTGCAGGACTTGCAATTTATTTATACTGGTTTTACATGTGTATCCCCAAACTAGGCATGCATATGAGAGTATGGATCGCAACATGGTTTTGTAAATGAGTAATTTATTATCAATAGAGAGAACGCTGTTCGAGCAATTAATGGGGCGAGTGTACGTTTACGCACTCGGCTGTCCCCTTGATCACATCCGGAGGAGTAGGGACGATTACAAAACCTTAACATTGGTTGGCTATTAATTGTATAATTGTCAAGAAAAAGCTGATTGTAGCTCCTCATTTCACAAAGTAGAATTTTTACGTATTTTTATTTTTGAAATTGAGATTGATTTTTAAAAATTTAGCATATTTATCAAACATAAATAACGCCCTAATAATTATAAAGCTGTTGCATGCTTTCAGGCCTGGATATTGTTTTTTTAGCTTTTCCTATGCTATAAGGAAATTTGTAACTACTACTTCTAGAAAATAGTATTTTAAATTTGAACTAATAGAAAATTTCAAACGAACAATTTTCTCTTAAATTTTTATGTGTTTATTGGTGTAACTAAGTAAAAAATACTAAAATACCTAAAAATTAATTTTTGTAAGTTTTTGTTTAACATTCTAAATTGAGCTGCTTTTTTTAAAATTGTAGGTGAATATTATAGTATAATTTCGATAAAAGAGTTTTATTTCAATTATAATAGCGATTTTAACACCTTAATAATTTTTATGCACTTATTCTAATGTTAAAATAGTATTTAACTGTAATAATTAATTGTGCTAATATTTTATAGTGATTTTTTTTAAATTTATTTCTAGTTCTGCATAAGATTGTTTCATTTACTGCGAATTTAATTTATTAGCCCAAAAGAGGCGATAGCCCAGAAAGGCTATTAGACTCGAAACGCCGTTTTGCGCTGTTTCCCTATAAACGTCCGTTTCACTTTGAAAATTGTTGCCACCGAATATTATTCCCTGTATTATATTTAAAGAAATTAAATAATAAATAATTAATTAATAAGAATCTTCATGAATACATGTACGTTTCTCGCCCTGTGAAAAAACGACGGTATCTAGAGACATAAAATTTTGAATAACGCAATCCTCCACTCAAACATAGACACCTGGAAGGCCGAATTTCGAATTTGCTTTAATCCATTTCATATTTTGTCAAACTTTAACGAATTTTCGATTAACAAACTTAACGAGTTCAAAGCGAGCAGTTGCAACACCGTACACGGAAAATAACTTTTTTATCTCCAGCGCGGAAATTCTAAAGGTATGCTGTTTTCAAATATTTTGTGATATTACCGTTGAATTGAAATTTATGTGGTTTATGTGCGAAGAACATGATGTTCAATAAATAAAGGTAACACACAAAACATTAAAAAAGTCCCTTTGGGCGTAGTATAAAATCTAAGTGCTTCCAGATTTTACTTCATTTTATTTTTTGAATTGCACTCAGAAAAGTTTATCCTCCGAACTTTATGAATTATTAAAATAAATAATCATCTTGTAATGTTAATAATTAATGATCATATAATCAAATAAATGATCATCTTGGAATATTATAATAATTTTAGAATCCGCTGCCTGAAAATACTCAAACAATTTTTTTAAATGTTTTCAGATATTTTACCTTATTTGTTTCAAAGCATCATGTACTATCAATCATGGTTAATTTTACTTTACTTGTACGCAAAAGTAAGTTAACATATTTTGTGTTTGGAGTTTTTACCGCTTTACCGAAGTAAACATGTTTATACAAGAATTATGCATGAAAATAATGTGCAAAATGCAGTAAAAAGTGCTTTAATGAGATATATTAAATCTTACTTGAAAAAACTGTGACTTTCATAATCTCATCAATATACAGCGTATCGCATTTAATAATTAAAAACAGTTATGTGGTACAAACGTCATATGTTTCAATGTTAAAGTAAACTAGATCGTCCCTACTTCTTCTTGCGGACATGTGGGGGACGCGCGCTCCGGCCACTGGGTTAGTCTATGTCTTATAAGGTCCATGTTTTATTTATTACACGCAGTGTAATAAATAAAATTTATGAACTTCAGAATTTTCTAATTGAATATGATATTGATATAGCCTTAATTTCGGAAACACATGCCTGTCCGAGCAATAATTTAAAAATTGCAAATTATAATTGCTTTAGGTGTGATCGTTTGAGTCATAAAGGTGGGAGGTCGCTATTTTTACTAAAAGGTCCCTTCAAGCCTGCCATATTAAAGAACACAGAGATAACGGCTGTGAAATTATCACAGTATCAGTACTTCTCCCATTCTACGGCACTGTTTATTTTAGTTCAATTTACAATGCACCTACGAAGCGCTTAAACGAAGTTGTCCTTACGGACCTTCTTTCTGCAGATAAGAAATCCATCTTAGGAGGAGACTTAAATGCGAAACACACAGAATGGGGCTGCCGAAAAACGAATAGTAATGGCGAGCAACTATTGGATTATATTAACAACAACCCAATCTATTTTTTCGCGCCAGGGGAATATACGTATTTACCTGCAAACGCCGGAAGAGGCGATATTTTGGACATCATCCTCGCTACTGCAGCAATACCAATGTATCTGGAAGTAAAAACAGAACTCAGCTCAGATCATGTACCCATAATTGCAACACTTGGTACTAATAAACCTAATGAAACTAAATTTCATGCTATCACAGATTGGAATGAATATAGCGAATATTTACTTCATCACCCACCAAAAATTGAAAAACTCAGCAACAATAACGATATTGACCTTGCCATTGATTCACTGACTAGCGGCTTATTAAATGCTTATAACTATGCTACAAAAAATGTCTCTACCGATCAGAATACTGAAAGATTACCTAAATATATCAGAAATATGATTAAAGAACGAAATAGGCTCCGGAAACGATGGAGAATTTCCTGGGACCCTGGGATCAAGCGTGAAATTAATAATAAAAGTAAACAGATCAAAGAAGAAATTTTTAAATTTAGAAAAGAATTATGGAACGAAAAAATTTCCAAATTCAATGAGCCCAACAACGCCTTTTGGTCTTTTGCTAGAAGTTTGAAACCAAACCTGTATGCAATAAACCCATTTATAGAAATAACAGAATTGCTTTAACAAATCAGGATAAAGTGAATATCATGGCCGAGCACTTAGAAAGTCAATTCATACCAAATAGGGATCCATGCGACCCAGACTTCGCTTATGATATTAACTATTTTGTCAAAGACTACATAGATACTCCCAGTCCAAGGAATAAACCGAAGCTCACAAATCCAAACGAAGTAAAAGAAATTATTAGAAAACTTAAAAATCGCAAGGCCCCTGGCTATGATCAAGTTACAAATATTGCTATTAAAATGATGCCTCATAATATCATAACTAAATACACCAGCATCATCAATGCGTGTAGTACTCAAAATTATTTCCCCATGAAATGGAAAATAGCAAAAGTTATACTAATTCCTAAGACAGGAAAAGATCAAACTAAACCAGACTGGTACAGGCCCATAAGTCTTCTTCCAGGACTTGGAAAAATTTACGAAAGGATCATCTTGCACAGAATAGAACCATACCTTGTCAAGCTTCCATCTGAACAATTCGGATTTCGCAAGAAATTATCCACTACTAAATAACTACTAAGGCTTAATGAGTTTATTGGAGCTGCGCTTCACAATCATCAAAAGGTGGCCTTACTCATGCTAGACGTGGCGAAAGCTTTCGACCGCGTCTGGCATGAGGGGTTGATCTTCAAGTTCATCAATATGGATTTCGAAAAAGATCTGATTCTTCTCATTAACTCATTCATTGTTAATCGCAAATTCTTTGTCAATATTGGGAACAATTACTCCACCAGCAGACGATTGAGGGCAGGCGTAGCCCAAGGCTCCATTTTAGGTCCGATTCTTTACAACTTCTACGTTGCAGATTTTCCACATATTTTTAAAGATACGCAGAGCTTCATAGGTTGCTACGCCGATGATACGGCTCTTGCTACTAAATCACTACGCATCGATCATGCAGTTACGAAACTTCAAAATGCCATGCCTCAACTTGAGTTCTGGTGTACCAAATGGCGTATATCGATAAATACACAAAAATCACAATTGTTGCTTATTCAAAATAAAAGAAAACGCATCCCAAATGCAGCTACCCTCAAGCTATTCAACAAAGTTATACCAATAGTTCCAAAGGCTAATTACTTAGGAGTCACGATCAATAGCACTTTCACGTGGAAAGACCACATCAATAAAGTAAGAGGTAAAGCGGCTGCTACTATCCGTAATTTATTGCCACTTATCGGCAAATTTTCAAGCCTTGATCTGATGAGAAAGAGACATATCTGCACAGCAATTATTAGGCCCATTTTCACGTATGCATCACCTGCCTGGGCAACTGCTCGAGATAAAGATATTCAAAAATTACAAATTCTTCAAAACAAGTATCTACGTCAAATCACGCAGGCACACTATTATGTGTCCAATCGCACCTTACATAATGATCTTAGAATAGAACTAATTACTGATTTCCTCAAGAAGCAAAATAAAAGATTTTTTGATAAAGCAGAGAGCTGCCCCTTCTTAGATAAATTTGATACCTTCAACTATGAAATTTTATTCGAAGATAGAAATATCAGACCTTATGCGGCCCACCTTACCCGCGACTCAAACTTTCCGACCTAAAGAAATTTGCACACCTCTCAATCTCCTATGATATTATCATAAATTCATTTACACCTACATTTAGATTGTAAAGGATATATCCTCACTGTTTAAAAATAATTTAATGTTTAGTAGCTTCATGTAATTGTATTTTGCATCATGTATTTATTTGTATCAAGTATTTTATTGTATTAAGCATTATTATATCATGTATTCTTCCATTTGATTACTCCCGATTACCTGCCTCTCCTGGTATTTTGTTTCTTGCGGCGCACGGCTGCCTTCCCCCCCTACTACCTTGTACCTGATCCTCTGAATACCCGTCTGCAAAAATACTGTCATGCGCCTTTAAGGCAAAAGTATCAAAGAGCCGGCGACGCCACACAAATTAGTGGCAGTCCGGCAATAACGGACATGAATGAATGAATGAATGAATTCAATGGGAGAAATTGCGCTTCGAAACGACCGCAGCGCTCGTAGCGGTGGCGATGTGGAAACACATACAGTAAAACTGTGCATGCTCCTTTTCTTTTCAGTCATTGGTTGTTTGTTCGATTCTACCGAAATCTTGTTAGCTTCTAACGTGCTTTGGTTGTGTTATTTATAACTTATTAGTATTGTACTTTTTAATTACAAAAGGCTCTTTTCAGAACCAATTTTGTTTTTTAATTTTCTCTAATGGCTTATCGATACTGCCGGATTAAGGATTGCAAGAGTAAGATTTCGTCGAAATCTGATAGAATACATTTCTACACGTTTCCTTGAGACGATGCGTACTTAAGGAAGAGTTTTAGGATATGTATTGTTGAAATTAAAGGTAAAAAAATCTGATAATTAAAAAAATTATTCCCCTCTATTTTATAATAACACAGGTACAAGTTTTAAATAATATTTTAAAAAATCTTTTTTTTATTCTCTTTCAGAAATATTCAGAGTAAGTTATATACTATTTAATGTATTTCAATATTAAAATAAAAAGAGCGCTAATTTGAAATGGACCGAATTGAGCATTAATTACAAATTGACTTAGATTTTTTCATTTAAAAGATGCCTCAGAAGCTAAAAAATCATGTCATATTTGAGAAAGTATTTTAGGTAGAAGCTCTGTAAGTGGAGAAGAAATAATGCATAATTTTAATGCTAATAACAATAAAAATTTGCTTAAAAATGTATTCTTTTCGTACACTTAGGACTCTGAAATACTGTACAAATAGAAAATATATACATATATATATATAATTACGACGCAATTGCAAAATATTTACATCCAATCGTGTCAAAACTCATTGCGGCCTCGCTATCTTACTTCCAACCTCCATGACGTCACTGCAGGGGAAAGGAGGAGGGGAAGAGATTTAGTTTCATCGCCACCACTGCAGTGGATTGGCGCTGCAATTTGGCGTCATGTTATAGTATGGGAGTGCCGACGCTTTACTTACATACAGCTTTGGGTCACCTCGTGGCTTTTAAGATCATCTGCAGATTGAGCGGCCGCCATCTTAGCCAAACGCTCAGTTTCTAAAATCTTTAAAAATTGCTCCCTGGTCGCAGATAGGTGGAAAATTGGCACGTCGAGGATATTAGCAATATCATTAATTTTGCAAAATAATCTCTTACCAGCCTGGTCCAGTTGTTCATATCCGTTAGTATCCAAAGGTGATGGAGTCCGCTTCAAGAAGCTCTTCTGTCTTTGAATCGCCTCAAATTGATGCTTCAAGTCATAAAATTGAATTATCAGCTGCATTAGCGCATCCTCTGGTGACACGGATTGCACAGGGGGAGCCTGATCCCCAATATCACAATTATCGATAATAATATCTCCCCAATTTTCACTAAAATTCACAGAATTTGGCTGTGTCGCCGGGAGCTCGTCAAACGAGCGACCTTCACACACGGCGTCCATGCTCGGAATCCCAATCACGGCTCTCGGTCTCTTCTGTGAGCTGCGAATGGATGGCTCGTAGGCAGGCATCAGTTGTAGTGCTCGGTTATTAATCGGTTCAATTTTGAGGAATAAATTTTGACTAAGTTTTTGAATAACATAATCCACGGCTTTAATGTTTAAGTCCGAATGAATCACATCATTAAAAATATTTGGTATGGCCAGGATAGATCAAAAGCAATGTATTTATATGTATGGGCTACCCGAGAAGCCGATACATATAAATACATTGGTACATGTTAGATCAACAAAATACTTCATCGATTGTTCAACACAATGAAAAAGTGACAAGAAATAGAAATATTCTCAAGAGATTAATAGGTGTAGTTTGTCACTTTGCAAAACAAGAAGACTCATTTCGTGGACACAATGAGAATATAAATTCCCTTAATCGAGGAAATTATATAGAATTAATAACTTTAATTAGTGAATATGATGACCTTTTAGCAACCTATCTAAGAACAGTATTTTCTGTAACCTCTAATAGAATCGAAAAAGATATTATTGCATCGATAAACAATACTGTAATTTCAGAAATTAGAAAGGAGGTAATAGAAACGCCATTCGTTGCTATTATGCTGGATGAAACATCTGACATATCTCAGAAATCGCAATTATCGGTTGTGTCTAGTCTAGTCTGGAAATCTATCGCCGGGATACCACATAAGATGCGGTGTATCCGGCTCACTGAAGTTTGCAACAAAGAGCTCCTAATGTATTGTAGTGCACCAATGGAAAGATTTTTGTTTTTTAAAGATGTTAGTGGTGATCGTTCAGAAGATTTAAATTATTTTTTGCAACAATTTCTGGCGTAGCCTCATTTTTTTCGGTGTCTACAAAAAGAAATCATGTTTTAAATGAAATTATTAAAAGAAAATTTCCAAAATTAGCTACAACACGTTGGAATTATTCATCTCGTTTGGTAAATACCATAAAAAGCGAAAGGCAAGGCCTGTCTTATTTATTTGAAAATATTATTGAGAGTCCAGAAGGCTGGGATAACGATACAATTAATATTGCAAAGAGTTATCACATGCTTTTTGAAGAATTTAACGGTAATTTTCTCCTAAATATTTTTGCCAAAGTGTTTAGTTATACTGATGATCTATTTGATATTTTACAAAAAACTAACTTAGACATAGCTGATTCTATTCAAAAAGTAGAGGAAGTAAAAGATGCGATTCAAAATATGCGAATTTCTGTTGCATTTGATGAAGTTTATGAAGAGACTATTTCTGTAGTGGGTCCCCCAAATTTAAAAAAACTTCGTGTAAATTTACAAAACTCAAGTGTAGACCAAGACCAACATTTTAAAAATTTATATTATGAAATAATGGACACTATTTATTGTCAGCTAGATGTCCGTTTAAAAAAAAAATTAATTTCGCTCAAATTGTTTTAACTATTGAATTTCAGTTTTTTAAGAAATATCAAAGTAAATTTCCGGATGAATGCCTTAATTCGTTAAAGAACGCTTATGCAAAACATTTCGATTTTGTAAAGCTAACCAATGAATTATGCGTTCTTTATCGTAGTGAGTCATACCACGAAATGAATTTATCGAAACTTATTCAGCATAAAATGCTGAATGATTTGACAGATGCCCTAAGCGAAGTAAATAAATTGGCACATTTAATTTGTACAATTCCATTTTCAACTGCTTCGGTGGAGAGATCATATTCAGCATTGAAAAGAGTAAAAAATTATGCACGCAATACAATGAGCCGGGATAGATTAGGCAATTTATCTCTAATAACAATAGAAAAAGAAATGTTACACTTATTACAGTCAAAACTAGAGTTTTATGATCATGTAATTAATAATTTTGTTAGTAATGCGGATAGACATGGATTTTGTGTACAAATGAATAATAAAAAGTTAAAGAAGCGTTTAATGTACATTTTTACGGTTTTATTATTATTTTTGTTGTTGTTCTCTGCACAACCTGCATGAAAACCTACCGCACGCCACTGGTTGAATGGATGTATCTACAAATCCCAAAAACTCTATTGCTTCTAACAAACTTTTTCTGGACTTTCTATGATCAAAGCCTTACTGATTGCAAGTCAAGGAAAAATTACCGCTTTATCTACTTAAAAAAAAAACTGTATTTTAATCCTTGTCATAGGCCCATGTGTTTCATCAGTGAACTTTAAATCGATAAGCGCTCTCTCTTGAACTCAGAACATTCTTCCCGAAAACGTTTTAAATTATGAGACAGAATGCAATCACTGCTCCCTACGAAATTTTGCTATCTTCCAACTTTAACTGCCACTACGAACTTTCGCCTGACATTGGTCGTAATATAAATCATGCTGTATAGCAGTTTAAAACTTCAGACTAAGATAATTTTTTCAACAATACTGACAAATTCTAAAGCTTGCTAAAAATAAAATCAAATGAATAAATCGACCAAATTAATTTCAAATAGTTTGTATTTTGCTCAGTTATTATTATTTCTTTTCATGAAAAAAATATTATTGCTCATTTTCAGTATCTTCACTATAAAGGACTTACGTATAAAAACAAATTAATGTAGAATGTTTAAGAGGAACTCGTATGCATTTAAACTTAAATTGTTTAATTTTACTCATTGTATATTTAGATGGTACAACACTCCTATTCACGGAGAGCTACAAATTTTAGATTAGGCTTTTGACATTCAAGTTGGAAATAAAAGAAGATGACTTTTATAATAAATAATGTAATAAAGTGAAACTCTGAATAATGACTTTTATTATATTAAAATGACTTTTTTTACAACAAATCAGATGACTGAACAGAGCGCAAAGCAAAATAGTCAGAACAAATTAAAATTTCGAAATAAAATTTTCTTCAAATTTCGTATGACTCCGATATCTCCTCTATCACTCGGTCCATTTTCTTCGCTTCTTTTGCTAATGAATGTTGAAAACGCTTACTTGCTTTTAATGATTCTCGAATCAATTTTTTTTTCTGAATTTAGTTGTATAACACATCGATCGACATGCCAGTTCTCAGGGATTAATGATATTGAATTTAGTTTTATCTTGGGCTATTACGTCCACTTATTTGTTTTATTTGGATTCCGAGTTCCGCAATAGCGCTTCATTTTAAAACGCAGCCAGCAGCCTTAGAGCACTCCTACGGAAAATAAACTCCAGTAATACGCCCGAGAAACCACCAAGGTAAATGGTAAATGTTCCGTAAGCGAAAGACAATGTAAATATGCACTCATCCACCACTATCCTTACAAAGCAAAGTTTTTCAGAATTAGAATCCCAACTTTCCGTTGTATAATCCAAAGCTGTATGTAAGTAAAGCGTCGGTACTCTCATACTATAACATGACGCCAAATTGCAGCGCCAATCCACTGCAGTGGTGGCGACGTAAACTAAATCTCTTCCCCTCCTCCTTTCCCCTGCAATGACGTCATGGAGGTTGGAAGTAACATGGAGAGGCCGCAATGAGTTTCAACACGATTGGATGTAAAGATTTTGCAATTGCGTCGTAATTATATATATAAATGTATATATTTTCTATTTGTACAGTATTTCAGAGTCCCAAGTGTACGAAAAGAATACATTTTTAAGCAAAGTTTATTGTTATTAACATTAAAATTATGCATTATTTCTGCTCCACATACAGAGCTTCTACCTAAAATACTTTCTCAAATATGACATGATTTTTTTAGCTTCTGAGGCATCTTTTAAATGAAAAAAATCTAAGTCAATTTGTAATTAATGCTCAATTCGGTCCATTTCAAATTAGCGCTCTTTTTATTTTAATAGTGAAATACATTAAATAGTACATAACTTTCTCTGAATATTTCTGAAAGAGAATAAAAAAAAAGATTTTTTAAAATATTATTTAAAACTTGTACCTGCGTTATTATAAAATATAGGGGAATAATTCTTTTAATTATACTTATCAGATTTTTTTACCCTTAATTTCAACAATACATATCCTGAAACTCTTCTTTATTACTTCCTTAAAACTCTTCTTTATTACTTCTTTAAGTACGCATCGTCCCAAGGAAACGTGTAGAAATGTATTCCATCAGATTTCGACGAAATCTTACTCTTGCAATCCTTAATCCGCAGTATCGATACGCCATTAGAGAAAATTTAAAAAAAAAAAATTGGTTCTGAAAAGAGCCTTTTGTAATTAAAAAGTACAAAATTAATAAGTTATAAATAACACAACCAAAGCACGTTAGAAGCTAACAAGATTTCGGTAGAATCAAACAAACAACCAAATCAAAACAACCAATGACTGAAAAGAAAAGGAGCATGCGCAGTTTTACTGATTGTGTTTCCACATCGCCACCGCTACGAGCGCTGCGGTCGTTACGAAGCGCAATTTCTCCCATTGAAGTGTCGACGCTTTACTTACATACAGCTTTGGTATAATCAAAGAATCCGTAGTGACATATACTATAGATTCTTTGGTATTATACACACTAGCATATTTAAAAATGCAGAACGTTATTTTCGTAGATGAAAAGTTCTGCCATGTGCGGAAAGATAAATTCATAGTTATGGCTAAGTGCTGTACATCTCCGGCAAACAATGTATATGTAAAGAACGAAGGGTTTCATAGGCGCAATGTAAACCAGTTTCTATTACTGCGATAGAAAGCGAAGGGAAAATTCCTTAAGAGATCTGGCGAGTGAGAATTTTCCCCTCCGCGATGAAATTGAGGAGGTTAGGTTATTTAATTACGGCAAAGCACGCGAGGGCTATCTGCCTAAAGGGAGGGATGCCTTCGTGGAGGATTTTCTAAAGGAAACTGGCTCGTATACACGTTACACATGGGGAAACCCCATGCAGCCAGCCCGTTCGCGGGATTCGAACCTCGGACCGAACTACCAGTGTTCAGGTGACCGAACTACCAGTTTACCGCTCGGCCGCTGGTGAGCCCGATGAAATTGAGGAGCGCGTTAAAACGTTTCTTCTTTGACCTTTTCGCGATAATTTAAACTCGGATTTTCGCACTTTTTTTTGCTCAAAATAACTAATCCATTAATTAATTTACTTGCGCGAAAAAGTGTTTTCTTTTAGTTTAACGTTTAAAGAAATTTAAAACGATATTCGTTTTATGAACTCTTCACAAACGTGTCTTTCGAAATTTGGCGACAGATATTTCGCGCATACGCAGCTGTTTCCCTCTACGTTGGGACGGAGCTGTTGAGAAGAAGTTTTCCATCTTAACAATACACATTCTTTGATTTGGCGACGGAACCTAGGGGAGAGAATTCCCCCTCCGCGATGTGTACAAGAAATTGAGGAACACGTGTTCTTTAACAAAACGTTTCTTCTTTGACTTTTCGCGATAATTTAAACTCAGATTTTAGTACATTTTTATCCTTAAAAAATCTGACCCATTAATTAATTTACTTTCGTGGAAAAATAGTTTCTCTCCGTTTAATGTTTAAAGAAATTTAAAAGGATATTCGTTTGATGAACTCTTAATAAATTTGAACTTCGACGCCGGCTTCGAGCTTTGGCGACAAATATTTCGCGCAGACGCAGCTGTTTCCCTCTACGTTGGGACGGAGCCACTGCTATTGCGAAGAAGTTTTTCTTCTTAACAACACACATTCTTTGTCTCGGGCTGCCGTATTAAAATTTGAAGCAGTTATCCATCAAAGTGTCGAAAGCACACAACACGATGTGTAGACCGTAATAAATGGGAGAGAAGCAATTATTTCAAATTGCCCTTCGATAATTCGTTAAACTTTGTTCTTCAGCTGAGTGGAGTGGATAACCTCTTTTCAGGTAAATTTATTTTTCATTACATAAATTTTTACAAATACTCGCAATGGATTCCAGTGATATCAGATTTGTTGAAAATGTGAATGAATGAAATTGAGTGAATGAAATTGAGTGAATGAATTCCGAAAGTTATTTTGCCATGTTGCGTGCTAGGGAAGAAAGCTATATTAGAATGGTGTATGAAAGAGGGGCTGATTTGATCATCGTATGCATATCCGAAATGTGGGAAAATCATGAAATTGACGAAAAGAAAGGGAAAAAAGCAATAAATGATGGTTTTAAATGGTTTTTTAGGAATCAGTCTATTGAGAAAGAGGAAAGGCATGATGTGCGTTAGGCGTGTAAAAAAAGGGTCTTGGTTTGGTTTGAGCAATTTCGATGTGTGTACTGTTTTGTTAGTGATGCGAAAGCGGTTTGGAAGGTACTCTCAGAAATATGTAATCGAAGACGTGAATGTTTCTAATCACCCAATAGTGGATTGGTATAATTTCTGTAGATAAATATGTATTTATGTTATAGTGAGAGATAGTCAGTATTTAATTGCATTTAATATACTCAAGAATTCGTGATATAATTCACTATTTTTGTGTTGTGTTTTAAGTGTATTTTTATTATCTGGCAAAGCCAAATTACGGACTTTGTGAACAGTAATTTGAAATAGCCTTATGGACTATTATTTTTCGTCTTGAAATCACTTAACAGATTATCCTGCAACATGATTGGTCCATGTGACCACCACTCCCAAAAAAGGAATAATCTAATTCTATCTAATTAAACAAGAATTACGTAGCATAAAGCTCACCCCTCCATAGTTATTAGATCATTATTATGTAGTCGATTGCAATACTGTAGGCCTACAAGAGTAATTTACTCTTAAATTAATAAAACTTTGAGTTAATACAGCAGTATGTATCAACAAACCAGAACGCGACCACAGGTTACGTGATTCGATTTTGACTTACTCTCTGTATCTCATGTTCATTTCAGTCACTCAATTCCTGACTGCAAATAGCACGCACCCAGCACCTGCTCAAAATTTTTTCGAATGTTTCTACATCTACAAAAGTATATCAATTTATAATTTCATGACTGCCTTCCTGTATGACTTTGGCACAGAGACCATTCTTACGCCTAAGGGTGCGGTGCTAAGCACCTCTGATTTATCTAAACAAAAGTGAGCGGCCTCCGGCCTTACTTGATATATAGGTTAAAACTCATTAGTAGTTGACACCTTGAATCGAAAGTACTATCTCGATCTTGATATTGAGTGAGACATATTTGCAAGATTGGGATGAGAGGGTAAGATTGTTGAGGTTGATGAATGTAAGTTTGAGAAGATGAAGTATGGAAGAGGAAGGTCCTTGAAAGACAGATGGCAGGGGCGTAGCTAGGGGGAGACAAGGGGGGACACCTGTCCCCAGGCGCAGCATCCATGGGGTACCAAATTGATGGTACAGAATTTTAAAATGAAATGTTTTTCATTCTTGGCATACAGAAGGGGGCGCAAAATCTTCAGTCGTCCCCGGGCGCTGAAAACCCTAACTGCGGCTCTGACAGATGGGTGTTTGAAGGAAATGAAAGATATACGCACAGAGGATTTTTTGGAGTGGTTCCGAATCGAACGAGTGCCTGTTTGCTTGATGTGAATTAGTGAATAGGTGTTGCCTGGCACCACAATCATTTCCAGTTGTTGGGCTCCCTATTAATGTCTGGAAGACGAGGGATGTCGGCATTACCACACGATGACAATTCTTCAGTGGCAATGAGTCACCTTTTTTTTTGTACTGATCACATCTTGTCTCTATGACACCTTCCTAGATCTTTTACTTCCAGGATTCCTTATGTAAAGACAACTGGCAAAAAGTCCGCCATATCACGCGGGCTAAGCCCAATATAACAAAGGTAAATGGAACGGAACGCATTTCGGCATTTAGAGGTAAACCACAGTTTGACGTACGTGTACCCGTAACAGGTGTGCATACTGATACCACTAAGGGTGTGTGGGGCAGGAATCAAACGATTTCTTGGAAATCATACTAATCGTGTCGAAGAAATGTTTGATTCCTATTTTTACGAATTTATGTGGAGAAAAAGACGACCACTCTATTAAGAACGAAGTATTTTAAAGTTTTCTTGCTGATATTACAAAAATTTATCCCCCCAGTTTACGTGAAGTTTTTTCACGAATCTGATGGGACGCTGTTTCAGACGTTGATGTACCCGGGGCCATATTGATCTTAATTTCAAAAGTACATGGAAGGATATATGGGATGCAGGCTTCTTTTAACATTTAGTTAAGTGAAAGTATTTTATTTTTTCGTTGTTTTGTAACAATTTTAAGTGTCTGAAACTTACTAAGTTTTTGAAACAATTTTCAGTTTTAAAATTGTTGTTTTTTGCAAGGATATCAGTTTTAAAAATTTTTTTTTGCCAGTGAAAATATTTTAATTTTTCAATATTTAGTAACCATTTTGTTTTCGAAACTTACTATGCTTTTGAAACAACTTTTAGTTTTTAAAATTTATATGTCTCTTGCAAGGATTTTCAGTTTAAAAAATTTTTTTGCAAGTATTTTAATTTTTCGGTCTTTTGTAACGATTTAAAATTTTTGAAACGATTTTTAGTTTTTAAAAATATTATTTTTTTTTGCAAGGATTTTCAGTTCTTTAAAATTTTTCTTCAATTTTTTTCTTTATTTATTTTACTTGTTCGCCATTGTGACTGTCGCGCCTTGAGTAGTGTCTTTAGGAGAGTTTCCAACTCCAGGACAAAGAATATGTATTGTTAGAGAGGTTCTTTGTTCAGGAGACGGGACGCAAGAGCGCGCCAAGTTGGCGATTTTGAAAATTGCTCCAAGTAGTGGGTAATTCTTCACTTACCCTTTCTTTGTGGGCAAATATCAAGGTGCCACTTTTAAAATTATTTTAATTGTCACAAATTATTAGTTGGCTATGAATGCTTTTTTGCGGTCTTAGTTCATGATTTTCAATCGAAATTATGGTGCTTTGATTATGTTTAATAATATAGTAAAAATGTAAGCAGTTTTTTATGCCTGAAAGAATTAGCGCATTAACAATTTTCCAAAGGGATTCATTTTGTAGATTTTGAATTTCAGAAAGGTTTATTTTTTTTTTCAGCATGCCCCACATTGGAAGAGGCATTTATTAAAGCTGTATAGATCATTGTTTTATATAACATCATTTTATTGTGAAAAGAGAGACTGTTGTTATTTTCGGAAAAAAGGTCTTACGCTAGCCATGGAATTCCCCCCCCCTTTTTTGAGTTTGGCAAACTGAGGTCTAATAGTGAGTTTATTGTGAATGATGCTGCCTAGGTATGTGACTTCCTATCCCTAGTTTATTTCATCTCCAAATAACATGGGCGTAGATAGTAAATTATGTCAATATTTTCAAATCAGATGCGTGAAATAAGACCGCATTTGATTTGATAACATTGACACTCTAATCTCTAAGCCATGCCATTAGCAATTTAAAATCATGCTGAAGTTGACTATAAATATTTTGAAGTGTTCTGGTCTGCGCAAGAAAGCTGTGTCATCGGTGTAGAGAATTAACTGAACTGTAGGATGTTACGAAATGCCATTAGTACATATCGTATATAAGAATCAGAACTAAGGATACACCTGCTTTAATCGGGCTCTGCGACAAGTACGCACTTCCAAATTAGAAGCTACTGATCTGTTACGGGAAACCGAAGCGATAGTTCGAGTTAGAGTACCTGGAAAATTAAATAAGGTCAAGTGACAGACGTTATTAAACACAGCAACCACGGAGTAAGCAACCATGAACGAAAGCAACCATGAACAGCACCATGAACGAAAGTAAACATAACAAACTATTGCCAATCTCCAAAAGGTAAACTGCAACAAATGAAAGATTTGAGCATAAGTTGAAATAACAAAACAATTTTTGTTTTGGGGAGAGACAGTGTCATACAGCCGGACATGCTTTATTTAGATAGATAAGGAAAGAATAAAATTTGTATCTTTCAGATAGATTCATAGCAAGATCCTGGCAAAATGCGATGCCGTCTTTTAGATATACGAAGGTCGACTAGTCGGTCTTTGACATATTTAAAAGTGTATTTATGTTCTGTTAGTAAAGAAAACAGTAAGTTTAAAATATTTATATTTTAGATCCTTTCTATATTTTTATCCTCAAATTTCTTTTCTCTTGTATTACTTCGACATGCTGTTTTTATCTCGCAAAGACTCATATTTCCTTCACCTTCGCATATACAATTTTTAATTTTCGGCTTTCTGGCAAAAGGACGTAGCGAGTGCAAAAGGAACCTCTTTTCTACGCTGCTTTGTTTTTCATATGCATGTTTAAAAATTTTTGAGATTATTTTATTGCAGTAAGAATGACAGACTATAAAGAAGAACAAAAAAATGAAATAGAAGCTCTGGAATCTATATATCCAAATGAACTTAAAAGTATAGTATATGATATATTTAAGTCTGTAATGTTTTCAAACGAAGCTCATTATTAATATTTGTTATAAAGTTATCGTAATGTATTTCTGATGTACATATATATATATATATATATATACACATCAGAAAATCTTTGGAATATGGTAACTGGTAGTTTGGCGACATTTTAGTAAGGCGATAAAAATTACTAGCTAGGACTATAGCAATAATCTGAAAAGTACACAGTTCCAATCACAGATCACAAAATTTTCCTGCATTTTCGTGCAAATGTTTCTAATTTATGAGAAAAATTATTTACATGTTTCATATATAAATTTGCCCTGTAAAAACAAATTTCTGTTGTGTTCCCTGTAAAAACAAATTTCTGTTTTGTTCTACTACTTTCCGGAAAATTCCAATCGTGATTTTAGCTAATAAGCACTTAGAACAATTTCGCACCTAATCTTCATCATGATTAAGCACTTTTGTTCCACAAGAATTCTAGCATAAGCGTAATTCGGCTAGCAGATTGTTGGAAGAAATGTTGAGTA
>KK122409.1:62923-74957 GCA_000611955.2 Stegodyphus mimosarum
TATGTATATAATATACACATAGATACACACATCATCAGAAATACATTACGATAACTTTGTAACTAATATCATATATATATTATTTCGTTTACATGCTTGTTTTTTTGAAAGTGTATCATAAATATGCATTGCTAACTAAAAATTTTAAGGTTGGATTGTTAAGATCCCTGTAAGTATTATGTATGATGAATCATGGGATGACAGCTATTTTGTTCTTAACCCGGGAGGACGCGCTCTGTATTATGTAACACGAGAACGCGCATGGGGTGTCAACACACTCCAAGCAATTAAATGACGTAAAATGAAGCATATTAATAAAATTCAGTTAGAGAATGCATTCTATGTTAGTTACAACATTTATTACATAAAATAACTTAAAAATAATGTTAATTTTAAAATTAATAACAGATAAATCTAGCCTGTTAAAAGTAATTACTTATTTTCAGATGACTAAGAATCACTGATTTCTACGAGAAATTTTTTTTGTTTGTGAATGCAATTATAATACAAATTATGCAGAATTATTACATGAACAATGAGTTATATTATATAATTAATTTTAAAATCAATTAGGCTCAAGAAGTATTAGATATTTTGCAGTTTATAAGTGAAGCTTCTATTTCACAGTGCTCTTGACATATATTATATTTACACTTCACACAGACGGTTTCTGATTTTCTGTCTTTTTCCCTTGACCATGTGTAACATCTCTGATAACATAAATTGTCTTTTCTTTGTTTTGGTTCATCAAGAGAATCTTCGTTGTGTTCCATCTGTTTCTGTCGTGATTTCAAATGAGGATCTCAAAGTGCAAAGGCCAGGATCCATGCAATGATGGGTGAAGCCACATCTTTGGATATATATGTATTGCCGGGCAAATTTTTTTCTGATATTATGCTACACCATGCGTCTTTTAACTCGAAAGGGTTCATTCTGCCATTTTTTTTTTTTTCCTATAAAATACTCAATTTGTTTACAAGGAATGTCTTCTGAAAAGTCGCACTCTTCTTTTGATTCAGACTGCTGAACACTAAATATATCTTCACTGAGTCTCCTAGTTCTTATTCTATGGAATCTTCATCCGACGAAACCTCCTCTAATAATTTTTGAAATCGTTTCATTTCTTTGTTTGAGGAAATTTTGAATCAAATAAGGAAAAGACTGAACAGATCGACTTGAACATGCCATGGTTCACACCAAAAAATAGCAATGCGAAAGCTCACGTGGGGTGTCGGCACACCCCAAACTATGTTTTAAACCACAATAAATGCTCGGAATTTGCCATTTTCACTTGCGGCGTATAGAATATGATCTTGGAGGCAGCTACTGATGGACTTAACTGTTTCAAATTATGGGGGAAGATTGCCGGCAATTTTTTTTTAAGCGTGGGATGCCGAAACATCCCATGCGCGTCTTTCTGGGTTAATTGCATCAGATATAGTCTCGCGTATCTTAATCGTGCTGGCGGTTACCAAGAATGCAGATAAGTTGCATGCAAAGGGAATTTTTTTATTAAATGCAGTTAGCTTCATGAATAATTTATTTATTATAGATTTGACAATAATAATAGTTTATTTGTTATTGCTAAAAATGCTGAGAAATCCTAGTTTAGAAAACTGATGTTTTCTTGCTTTTGCCATGGCTAATACAGTACAGGTGACGTTTTTGTGACTACAGTTATTTTAGGTGGTAAAATTTATTAAAGTGGTAATACGAAGATCTGATATTGCTGTTAACCAATTTGGTACTCTTCTCTTATTGGGACCAGATGCAGAAATGTATGTATATATTCATGTGTGTATAGATTGTGTTCATGTATGCATGTATATAAGTACATATGTATGTGCATATATTATCTATAACAACACCAATTTGGTACTCTTCTCTTATTGGGACCAGATGCAGAAATGTATGTATATATTCATGTGTGTATAGATTGTGTTCATGTATGCATGTATATAAGTACATATGTATGTGCATATATTATCTATAACAACACTTAAACATATATGCACAAATATGTATGCACATACATTCGTTTTTGAATCTGGTCCTAATAACAAAAGAGTACTGCCAATTTGTGGATAAAAAATAATTAATACTATAACTGTTTCTGTATATTTTATAAAAAAATATGTTGTCTAATATGGGAAATTTTAATTAATTTAAAATTTATATGGTGATAAAAAGTAGGTATTCTGCTCTTTGTTTTTCTTTTCTAGTAACCTTATATTTTATGGTCTGATTCTCATTGGCTTACATAATACTGTAGTTGAAATAGGTGAGAGTGTTTGGGAGAAGAAAATATGTTTGAAGAAGTGTGTAGAAGGAAAGTAGGTATTTTGCGAGTTAATAAAGGAATTTTTTTTAAATTTTTGGTATATATTTTCCCATCAACTGTGAAAGTTGACAGACATCCCAGCAAAACTACACCAACGATTCTGGTGGAAGTTTGAAAGAACAAATTGCATTTTATTTATTTAGGTAATAGCCAATTACTATTTATTTTAAGGTAATCAACAGATACAAATTAAGAATATGACATAAAATTGTAAGCAAGCTAAACTTTGAAATTAAAAATTTCATTGAAACTTTTGCCAGTGAAAATCCATAATGGAATGTAAAATTATAGCAAAAATGTTACCTTCTTTATGAGCTTGGCACCACATAAATTTACTTACATACAAATCTCATTGGTGTTGCTCTGTTCAGAGATATCTTTTATTATACAGTTTCGACAAACTTCAAAGTCTTCTATTGCTCTGAGTATACATATCAATATAACCTGTTGTGCAACTTTGTAGGTACTGAACTTCATGATGTTCCGAAGAGGGCAAACTCCAAATAAAAACTTTTTTTTTAAATGCAAGAGAAAAGAGAGAAATGGCAGTTAACATGTAACTTTCATTACTTACGTATTAACGCAACCACCATGTTGCAATTTGGCAATGTTTTACTGATGAATAGGTAAAAGTTACTCATTGGATGTAAGTTGGTGGTTTTTACAAGTCTTTTTTTTTTTTTTTAAAAAAGATTCCTCAACTATCAGTATTTATTGTAAATCAGTGCACATTATGAACATATGAAAAGAAAAGATACTTTAGCAATTTTGAAATCAAATTGAAATTATTAAATAAGGATTACATGATGCATTAAAAAAATAAATTTCATTCTTCAAATCCCTCTGTAATTTTTTTACATTCTTCTTCTTCTGAAGTGTGCAGCGATCTGTTTTCAATTAAAGAACTGTAGAGGATGGGCTTTGTGCAAAAATCAGCAACAGCAATTATCTAGGAAACACAGTTTCTGATTGTTTCCTTTAGAAAATTTTCAGCAAAATTCTGTATTCTTGCAAAAATTTTACCGCAGTTTCATCCATTGCTTGCAAATTCCACAAGTTGATATGAAAACCATTGGAACTTGGAATACAGCACAAGAGAACACATACTAATGGCGGCATTGCTTGACTGAAGGATTGTTACGAGCATGATTGGTGGAAGAATGTATGCGCATGATTGCCAGAGATTGACACATTCTGAAAATTTGGCAATTTTTACTAAGGTGGTTGCGTTAATACGTAAGTATCTAACTTCCTTATGAAACCAAATATGGTTCAATACATATGAAGTTCACATTGCACAAGAGATATTCTCATTGATTTGTTTGATGGTAAAACTAGTATATTTTCATATTTTATCAAAGAAAACTTTATTAATTTCATTTGCAGTGTTAGTTCATGAATTAGACAAGTAGACATAGTGACTTTTCATAGAGGTGCAACTGTGTTAGTGAAGAAAATAAATGAAAATGTTAAGGAAGGAAGTATTATCTATTTGGACTGTAGGTCCAGATATAAAACTCAAGAACTAGAAGAAGCTAGACTCATGCACAAAACAGTTAATCATACATAAAACTTTCTTGATCCCAGTAGAAGCATATGTAAGTAAAACATACGAAGAATGTGAGAATACACAAAACAGTATAACGGGAAACATTGGGGCACAGCCCATCACCACCTGGAATCATATTTAGTGAAATTTATATAGCATCAAAACCAGGCTGCTAAAGAAAACAGTTGCTTTGAATCTATTCTTAAAGCAGTTGCTACAAAATTTTCACTGGAAGAAAAGAAACAAAAACTGTTTATAAGTAGTTAAGTGTTAACTTTTTTTCCAGGATAAGTATTGAAATAAAACTAAAATATGTACCTAATAAGATGTATGTACAAAATAAGTAACTTTTTGCAATTTGAAATTATCATACTTCTTCCAGACGCCCAAAACTAGGGTAATATGTAAGTACGCACTGATATGTAAATAGCGTAAATTCTTATACACATAATGTAATTTAAAGAATTAAATGCTGATTGATAAACAAACATGTAATTGCACAATTTTTGTTTCAAAACATTAATGCATTTTAAAATATAAACTAAAGTTTTTGCAAATGAGTTATGTTTCTGGTGTCTGAGACTTGCATACAACTCCTCAGCCATAGTTCAGAGGGCAGGGAGCGATAGTTTGGTTGTGTCTAATATGTGTGCTATATTTTATTATGAATTTGAGGTAGAAGTGCCAGTTCTCTTGATGCGGGCATGGGAATTCTGATTTGTGATTGTTTTAATTTACACCCAGTTTATAGCATATTTTTTCTCTCTATTATTCTTAAAATTTCTCATGATAATTAATAACTTGATTTGAAATTTTAGTTATGTTTGTGAATATTGAAAATATAAAATACTCATTTCCAAAAATTGTACATAATTAATGTGCCTTGAATTTTTTCTCAAGAAAGTGTTATGGTTGATGTGACTAGTTGTCATATTTTTCGATTTTGCATCAGGCTATATTCTAATATCCTTAAAACATTTACATAGGTTAAAAACATTGGAAATACAATGGTTTGGACTTAGGTATATTTCCTTATTAAAACAATCACAGCATTTGTTTGCTAAAAATTTCAAATTTAATCATCCTGTCCATAATGTAAACATTTCAGATATCAGGACTTATGTGATGAGTTTTTTAATAAAGAAATGCCCAAAATTATGTAACTTTCTCTTTAAACAAAGCAAAATCTACTGCTGTTGTTGACAGTTATTTAAAAATTGGTTATAATATTATTTTTGTAAATAAGATTTTTTTTAATATATGCAAATATTTCTGTACCAGTTGCATGTAAAAATTGATATCCATACATTAAGTTATGAAATACTGTTTGGAATCAATTCATTAGTAAAAAATCACTTCTTTTTGAATAATTTAATCATTTAAAGTATTTTTAGTTCCCATGATAATTCTGAATTTAAAAAAAGAAAAATTTTGAATTTTTAGTTTGGGATTTCTGTAGTGACAAATATGGTACCGTTCCGTTATCAGGACCAGATTCAGAAATGTACGTATGTATGTATATATGCATGGATGTATGTGTTTATCCATACATACATGACAAATATGCACCCATTCATACATATATTCACTTACATGCACATATACTCACATACATACACAGTGCATACATATGTACGTTTTGGAATCTGGTCCTGATACTAGAAGAGTACTCAATATATACAAGGAATTGTGCTCTAAAGGTGTAGCATAATTTTATGCATTTTACTGTGCATTTGTAATATTTTTCAGTAGGTTATAAAGGGAAATATGTTTGTGATGTTTTTAATATTTCAATGATAATTTGGAAGTAGGCTGCTAATTGATATAGCTTCTGAGAACTACTCTAGTAATTTTTTATTTGAAGTGAAAATGGAAATTGGTGAAAATTTATGTAGGATAAAGATTGTGGTTTTATATGGAATGTTCTGTAGTTTAGGATTGTAAATTTATACAGATAGTTTACGTATTATCGCAACCACCTTAGTAGAAGTTGCTAAACTCTGGCAACCATACGCATAATAGTTCTTTAGATAACCACAACCATTGTAAGATGTGAACTGAAAATTCACTGAATCACCTTTATTTCTGTAAAAAAATCCCTAAACTGTGCCAAGGTGGTTGCACTAATACATAAGTGCATTTATGTAGTCTTCAGAAAATTTACTGCTTAAAATACATCAGAGTAAGCTATTGTGTGTTGTGTTATAATTATTAATATATAATTAATATATTATCTAATTAATGTTGTCAGGACTGAGTATTCTGTGCGTGTTCTTTGAGAACATGGTAAAGTCTGTAATAGGGATCTTCTTCTCAAGTCCTGAACTGGAACAGTGAGCTGATAAAACGTAAGCTTTGTTCTGATGTACTGCTGTGCTGGATAATAACTGCACGTGAAAGGGATTTAAAATCCTCTTTTATTAAATCACTATTATTTACAAACTTCCCAACTCGGGAGAGATACAGAAAGTAAAAGACCGCACTTGGGTCGAACTTAACAATCAAATAAATTTAAAACTAAACCTAAAATAGAACTTAAATCAAACTTTGCTTCGCAGAGCAATTCGCGGAAGTTGGCTTCTCACTAAATGGTGCAACTCTCACACACTGAGAGGTTTCTACTTCTGGTTTAAATAGTCATTGGCTCCACTTCAAATTAGCATGAGCTGAAAACGGGCGCTTCTTCTGACGGGAAGTAGAAACATGAGAAGAGATAGAAAGATTTAAATTAAAATAAAACTTTGTTAATTTAACTAAAACCTTACATAGTTCCCGCCAGAATTACAAACGTTAAACTACTGTAGTCCAAACGGACCATGTTGAAACTTGCAATTCTAAACAAATAGTCCAAATTTAACTCTTCTAAACCTAGGCGAACCCTTACAAGGCAATATCTGTTTGTGAAAAATATTTACAGACGAAACTTGCTTTGTACATCATTCTTCAAAAAAAATTTTTTTTTCATCCAAGTCTTACTCCTTCCAGCAAAATCTGGAAGGAAAGTAATTTTAATACAACATAATAACAGTAATTTCTAGGTAACATTCTTTATTCTTAACCGTGTAAATTCGCACACACACATTATCATTCAAGCACAATTAAATTTTTCCCCCAATGCCCTCTCACCGGTGTTGGATGAAAAGCGAACCGCCATTGCGGGTTTTCTGTGTTCGGGGGTGTTCAAACCTCCCACCTACGATAGACTAACATTAGTTAGAACTTGACATACGAGACCTCAAAAGACGCCCTATAACCAGCTAAACCTGAGGTTCTCACTAGCTTTATGTCTAACACTTTAAGTGTATTTGGTGGAGAGCGTATTTAACACTTGTATTCTAAATTTACTCAAACTTTAACTTTTCATGCATACAATTCGCAGTTTGCACATAGAATGCTTCATTCACATTGATATTGCACCTAACGTGCATTGATAGCATAATTTACATTTTATGAAACTTTAACAATTTCATAGCAATCATGAAATACAAATGTAGGTTAAATTTCTAAGTTTACAGCAAGTGCTTCATTCGGAACGTTGCTTTTCTCAAAATGTACTTTTCTGAAATATCACATTACACTGAAATAATAGTCCATAGACTAAATCGTGTTCTTCCATATTAAATTTCTAAGCTTACAGCAAGTGCTTCCTATTCCGTTCTCAAGGTACTTTCTTGAAATATCAAATTACATTGAAATAATAGTCCACAGACTAAATCGTGTTCTTCAATTTTCCAATTTTTCATTCTAGACATTTTACAAGTCTTTCGACAAAGCGTCGTACAAAATCATTTAGTTAACATTTTAGATAGTGATTTTAAATCTTTAAGAATTACAAATTTTTTTTTAACAAAAACCTTTTTCTTTCAATATGAGAACTTATCGCCCACTTGGCATAAACTCAACCTCGCTTGAGGTAAAATCGGCCCTGGAACTTGCAGTACACCCAAAAATTAACTAAACTTTTGAATACGAGATTCTACTTATCTTATTATGGTCATCCATCCTTTTCTTGGCCCAATCTTTCAAAGTCGAGTATGTTGTAGCTTGGTTTACTATCCTGGTCTTTGGTTGTTGTTCTTTCGGAGCTTGATCATCTCTTTTCCTTTTGAAATTCCGTCGTTGTATCCTCGGCAATTTCCCTTGTAGAGGAGGTTCCTCCGCTGGACGTTTGGTGGACTGGGCCCTTCTCTCCTGGGCCCTTGTTCGTTGCTTGTCCTGGTTCCTGCTGTATTCGGGAAGTTGATTCTCAGGCTGCAATCGACGTTTCTTGCTTCTCAGGCACCTGTCCGACGATTCCACAGTTCTTTTGGATACATTGGGCTTTCCTTGCCCATTCTGCTTTCTTCTCTTGGCACGCTCGTAGTTCCGTTCGTAGATCTGGTCACCTGCATCATGAGACTTTCTTTTGAATCCACATTTTTGGTTCTTATTTCTACTTTGTGAGGTGGAGCTTTCTTTTTCCGACTTTTCGATGCCGTTGTAGCTGGTTCCTGCTGTTTTTGCTGAAGTACATCTTCCTGGCTAGTCGATTGCCTCGGATCCTGAAACAAATCTTTAAATATTGGCATTTTATATCTATTATAGTATGGCTTGATTTGGTCCACATTCGCTGTCACTATGTGACCATCATTTCTTTTTAATATAACCACTGCCCCTGTTATTTTTTCTATTATAAATGGGCCTTCAAAACGCGGAAAGAATTTCCCCACCTTTTCTTCTGGGGCATTTAACAAGTTATGCTTAATTTTTAGTACTTCATCTCCCACATTGTATTTGACCTCTCTTCTTTTTAGGTCATAATATAATTTTTGTTTCCTCTGGGCCATTTCTATGTTACTGGTAGCTTCCCGTATTAAATTCTGTATTACACTCATTTTAAATTCTTCTGCCCTTTCCTGGACAAAGAAAAGTTTGTCTAAGGGGGTCAAAATTTTTCTTCCAAGAAACAGTTCAGCGGGTGGTTTTTGTGTAGTATCGTGTTTGGTGGTCCTAAGGGCAAATGCAAATTCATTTATATGGCCATCCCGGGTAGAGTGATAGTTTTTCATATAACTTCGAATTATTTTCACTACATTTCTATTCACCCGTTTCACTATGTTTGACTGTGGACGATACGGGACCATCTTTAGATGACGTATGCCCAGTTTTGCACACATTTCCTTACACATTTTACTAACAAACTGGGGACTATTATCAAAAATAACTTTTAGGGGCGCCCCGTATTTTAAAATATACTTATTTAGAATTGAATCTACTACAATTTTTGCAGACGCGCGTTTTAACGGAATTAACTCTAACCATTTGCTAAAATGATCCACTATAACTAAAAGATATCGGCTTTTGTTAACTTTACTTCAAGGGTAAGGTCCCAGTAAATCGATGCCTATTATTTGATTTGGGAATTCTGATTTAATACTATTTAGGAACCCGGCCGGGCGGAAATTAACATAATTATTTAATTGACATGTTGGGCACGACTGGACATACGCCCTAGTAAACTTTTGCAGTTCTGGAAAGAAAACTGCCTCGCGAACTCTTTGAACAGTTTTTCTTATACCTAAATGAGCCGAAATGGCACAATCATGCAACTCTTCTAATACATTCAATCTCATGCTAGCTGGGATAACCGGTCTATATTCATGATTCTCATTAGTAGCTTTCGTATAGAATAACAGTCCGTCAATTAATTCGTAATTTTCGGCCCTATTTCTTATCGGCACAATATCCGGATGATTGAAATTCTCAGGGTCGGCCAAATAATTGTATATATTTTTGAACTCCGGATCTTTTTTGAGTTCGGCTATTACTGTTTCACGAGAATCTAATACTTTGGATGTTAACATGGCTATCTTAATTACACTTCCATTTTCATCTAAGTTAATTCTGCTTAAAGCATCTGCCACAACATTTTCTTTTCCCGGCGTATGTTTAATTATTAGGTTATATTCCTGTAATTTGAGAGCCCACCTTATTAATCTGGGTGATAAATTTTTTCCAGAATAGAGTCTAGTGACCGCCGCGTGGTCGGTATATACAGTTACTGGAGAACTTCCAAAGAACACACGAAATTTCTGTACTGATGCTAACACTGCGAGAGTTTCTCTCTCTGTTGCGGAATAGTTTCTTTGGGTTTCATTTAATGTTCGGCTGAAAAAAGCCACGGGCTGACCATTTTGGGAAAGCACTGCACCAATCGCGAAATCTGAAGCGTCCGCTGAAATCTCTAATCCTTTATCCCCTTCTGGAAATTTTAAGACGGGAGCTTGAGTCAATGCGTCTTTCAATTTTTGAAACGCCAAGTTGGCTTCTGCTGACCACGAAAACCTAGCTTTTTTTCTTTTCAACTTTAGCAGTGGCTCAGCTATTTTTGCAAAGTCTTTAATGAAAGCCCGGTAATATGAACACATCCCGAGAAACGACGATAATTTCTTCGCTGTTTTAGGAACAGGATAATTTCTAATGGCTACTATTTTTGACTGATCCGTTTCGATTCCCTTTTGGGAAATTTTAAATCCTAAATAACGTAACTCTTTTGCGGCAAATTTACATTTAGACGCATTTATCTTTAAACCAGCTTCGTTTAACAATGAAAATACTTTTCTTAAATCTTGTAAGTGTTGTTCTAGAGTACTACTCGTAATTATAATATCGTCTAAATATATGAAAGTGCTTTTACCAAGGACTGGTCTTAAGACGATGTCCATACATCTTTGGAACGTTGCCGGCGCGCCGGATAATCCGAACGGCATTCTAAGAAATGCGTACGTACCAGATTTCGTTATGAACGCGGTTTTGTGTACGTCCTCGGGTTTTACCCCAATCTGAAAATAGCCACTCGTGAGATCTAATGTAGTCATGTATTTTGTAGACGAAATATTTCGAATAATTTCTTCAATTATCGGCAACGGATATACAGGATATTTTGTAACTGAATTTAACTTGCGATAATCTATAGCAAAACGCCACCGCTTCGGGTGCGTAATCGGGTAATCATTATTTTTCTTACACAGGACAACGGGGCTAGCATAACTGCTAGAAATTGGCGTGATGATTTTATTCTTTAACATCTCTTTAATATGATGTTCAATTATTTCTTCTTTTACCCTGTCATATCTATATGGCTTTTGCCTAACTGGCTGAGCGTCCCCCGTGTCAATGTCGTGGTTCACCACCTGCGTAAACCCTGGTACATCACTAAATAAATTTGCAAAGTGACTTACCAGACCTTGGATTTTCTCTTTTTCCTCTGCTTGTAAATGTTCCAAGTCCAGCTGCGGGGGCTTATCATTCTTGGCTTCAATTGGCTTCATATTTAACGTCAACTCTCCCCCTTTGAAATCAATTTTTCCTTCTGCCAAACTAAAAAAGTCCACACCTAGAATAATACATGTTTGCAGGTTTCGCACAATATAAAACAGGATTCTTAACTGTTCGTTGTTGATACACACGAACAACGGTACTTTTCCTAAACAACTACATTTTTCTGCTTGGGCCGCTATGACATCCGTGTCTCTTGCACTAAAAATTCTGTAACGGCGAAAGTGCTTTTTAAAGAATCTTTCCGATACGAAGCTGCTCTGAGCTTCCTTATCTAAGAGGGCTGTCGCCGGTATGTTGTTAATTAGAACTTCAATCTTCGGCAAAGTCAAATTCTTCACGACCACGGTGTTTAAATTGATTTTGGAAGGGTTTTGCGCTGCTTCGGACTTCTTCATCTTCCTTGAAGAAATCCATCGTAGTTTAAATTCTTCTTATTTTGGTTGCCCTCGGAATCTTTGCTTGTTCTTCTATTGAATTCCCTTCGTTCGCCGCTCGATTTAGGAGACACATCTTTCTTCGGCCATTGCTTCGCCTTATTCCCGTAACTTTGATTTTGCTCTTGCTGGGGTCTTGGCGAACTCCACTGACTTCTTCGCTCAAATTGGCGTCGTTGCTCGTTGTCGGCTGTTCTTCGGCTTTCAAATTGTACTGCGAGCTCAAATAATCTGTCTAATGTTGTTGGATTTCTTAGCTCGATGAAATCTTGAACTTGGGGCAGTAGCCTAGGAAGTATAACTTGAATAATTTCAGGATCCGGGCGACTTCCATACAAAAGCTTGAAAACTTGAATTTTTCTCAAAATAAAATTAGACAAATCTTCTATT
>KK122409.1:79916-94429 GCA_000611955.2 Stegodyphus mimosarum
CCCAGCAGCGGCCAATCGGTAAAGTCACTGAACACTTGTAGTTCGGTCCGAGGTTTGAATCCCGTGAACGGGCTGGCTGCATAGATGTTTTCCCCATGTGTAACGTGTATACGAGCCAGTTTTCCTTAGCAAGCCCTCTACGAAGGCATCCCTCCTCTTATGCATTTAACCCTGGAGGCTTTCCGGTAATGATATAAACCAGCCCAAACCACTGGTAATTAAGGAAAAAGCAGTTTTGATTTTAATTTACCTTCACTTCCTTTCGCCATTAAATTGACCAGTTTTTGGTTTAGTTTGAAGGTATGGGAAAGGAAGAAATGTTTGCAAAAAGTATTTAGTGAGAGCATCGGTATGTAAATAAACGCTTTTACTTTCAGATGATTTCATATGCATTTAACGATGAAATTTTTAGTCATTATTAAAGCACAAGCAATAAATTAATAGAAAATTTTGAAATAAAATCATAGCAGAACGTCATTTAAAGACTGAAGAAATTGCTTTGAATGTTCACAGTAGATTAGCTAGAGGGGAGAACTATAAAAATTTAATTTATTTTACATTTATGAAGCGTGTCTATGCTATATTACAGAGAATGGGGCAATCAAGTAGATTTTTAAGATGTCATCTAGGGATTTTGGAAGCAAACAAATAAACAAAAAAGAAGCAAAATAATAGCACGATTTTTTTTTTAAATGTAAAAATTAAAATTTACCTTCAAAAATAAGCACGGATCTTTAAATGTATTTGCCTACAAGTTATTAGTTCAAATGGACGTTAGTTCAGAAGGACTATTGTTTTCGTTTTGCAATTTTGCGATGTATCACTATTTGCGTTGTATCACTTTTCACATTGTTGCCAACAAATATTATCGCCCTGTGTTATATTTAAAGAAATTAAATAATGAAGAATCTGCATGAATGTACGCACGTTTCTCGCACTGTGAATAAAACAACGGTATCTACAGCCGTCCAATTTTTAATAACGTAGTCCTCCACGCGAATATGAGCACGTGGAAGCCCGAATTAGGAATTTCGAATTTATTTTATTGTCTATTTCAAATTTTGTAAAATTTGAATTAGTAATTTTGGATAAAAACTCAACCATTTCAAACCCAGTAATTTCAACACTCTAGGAAATAAAAAAATATTTTTAGCTGCAGAGAGCGAGATTGTTTATCGGAACTAAAGATATGCTGTTTTTAAACATATTTAACACAAATACTGTCGAGATATATATGTGTCTGTCAATAAAAAAAACCCGTCCATTTGGACGTAATAGAAAATCTGAATTGCAGAGCGCGGGATTGTTTATCGGAACTAAAGATATGCTGTTTTTAAACATATTTAACACAAATACTGTTGAGATATATATGTGTCTGTCAATAAAAAAAACCCGTCCATTTGGACGTAATAGAAAATCTGAAAGCTTTCAGATTTTTTTTTTTTAAATATATTTTTACTTATTGTACATCTAGAAGGATGGCAAAATCAGCGACTTGTACCTCACACGGCAAAATCAAACACCGTTTCTTGAGTGCAAAAACTTTATCTACGGCATCGAATTTTCATTTTCGGAAATTGAATGTCCGTGTCGACACAAAGGGTCAACGAGCATTTTACTTGAAAGTAAAACAAAATGTGAATATCGCCAAATCATCTTTAAATGCGCCAAGGTGGCAAACTGAGAAGTAAATCTTCAAGACACCCCTACAAAAAATGGGTCAGGGCTCGTTTCTACGGCAACAGACAGCCGCAGACAAACTGGCGAGAGCTCTTCTTACCGTAGACAGACAGTATGACTTGCACATGATACACGTATAGGATTCATATGCATATTAATTATTTAAATAGATATTTTAAATTAGGAATATTCATGTTAGTAAATTGCAAAAGTATCTGAGGTTATAAAGCCCTTTTTTTAATCCAAATTTACTTTTAATTTCACTTATTTTGGTTGTTTTGAAACTAAGGTCTGAATCAGCGTAGCTAATTGAATGTCAAGTGAACACTGAAACGTGCATGCATACCGGCTTCTGGAATGCCTTGCTCGTCAAATGATGCCACTTGCATTGGTATTGTTACAGTGTGCTATGTACAGTGTCAGTTCAAAATGTTTAACACAATTGATGAACCTGCCAGTTGTGAAATATGCCGGGGTTCGAGACCTGGCTGCTGTCGGGCTGGTTGCATGGGCGTTTTCGTGGTTTTACTATATGTATCGTAGATACAAACCAGTTTCCCTTAAAAAGACCTCCACGAGGCATCCCTCCCTTTCCATGTAGTGCCTAAGGGCAGAATACATAATAATAATAAAAAATAATAATAAGTGACTTTTGGCCCCAAGGACGGGAAAATGTCCATGATGAACTATGATCCAGCCGACCATCAGTGATCACAGAAGGATGAAAAGATTCATGAAGATTGGCGATTCACAATTTAAACTTTAACATTGTAGTTTTCTATTGTGAGTAGAATAACTGTGCACAAAATTCTGTCTGAAAAGTTTTGCAATTTCACAAATTGTGCACATGTCGGGTTCCCACGCTGCTTACTGAGGATTACCAAAATGAAAAGAATGGCCTTGTCCTTTTGATTTTTTGGACCAATATTATAAGGAAGGTGATCAATTTTTAGCTATATTTTGGTGGAAGGATGAAAGGTGTGAGAAAATTAAAATTATGGACACTGTCATGTGGTATTCGGAGTCTCTTCAAGTTTTTTCCTTTTAAATGCTATGAAAAGACATCAGCTGAATATGGAATAGTATCAATATGCTGATTTTCAGGAAACAACCAAAAATTAAAAGAAAGTGTCTGCTTGGATAGCTCGGTTACAAATGTAAATAGCATTTAAGAGTTCCACCAACTGATGTCCCAAGTGAAAGTCATAAGGAGATCTGAGCTCTGATGTTAGGCTTGTAATGGAGGTGAGGAACAGGTTGCTTTGTTACTGGGGCTGAAATGGAATACTCATCAAGATGAATTGTTTTGCATTGGTAATGTGCTTATTCACCACCATTTATTTTTAGTGTTAAATAGTATTTGCAATTCTATTGGATTTACTTGCCCTGTGCTATTACTGCCTAAATCACTTTTACTGGCAGCTTAGAAAAGTAAAATCGCCTTGGATGAATTGTTACCTGCTAATATACAAAAGTACTTCAATATGTGGGAAAAAAATCTCATCAAGATGACAATATGGGGGAAAAAAATTGCAACATATCAAACAAATACCATTTCTCAAAGAATATAGACACAATCGATGAGTGACTTTGCACGTATTCACCAGTGCGTCTAAAAATGCCTATGCATGTTGTACTTTTTACTTCCTTCTACAATGCAAAGGAAGTATTGTAATCATAAAAAATCCAGATATCATATTTCAACGAAAATATCTACTACCGCTATCGAATGCAATTTAATGATGTTTTTGCATGACGTTTGTATGTAAGGACACATGAATTATAAAAGATTTAAAATGGATTCAGAACATATTTTGTTGGGCTTCTGTTACGTACGTACGCACGCACATATGTATGTATCTTGCATAACTCAATAATGAGTAGCCTCAGAATGTTGAAATTTTAATATAGGACTGCTATAATACACTCATGTCCAAAATTATCTTTACATACCCAAAAATGATGATATTCAATGAAATATCGAATCAATGTGATCCGTATTTGCAGGGAATGTGTGAAAACCAAGCCTAATTAGCATTATCCAATCAAAAGTAATCAAACGGTTTGTGATATGCAAATCTAGGCGTTACGTCATCCAAGGGTGAGTCAAGCGCTTTGCGCAAACTGAATATTTGAGTGAATTTCTGCAACATAGCGTTTGATTTCAGTGTGTAGGGACTCAAAGCGGTTTGTTATGGCTTCGAAGTATCATTTGGAAGAATCTGTAAAGTGGCGAATTATCGGCCGTTTAGAAGCAGGGCAGTCAATCATGGAAACAGCCACATGTCTGAATATTTCAAGACAGACAGTCTCTAAGCTATGGAAACAGTTTCAAAATGATGGAAGTGTTGTAAGGAGGCCTGGACAAGGTCGGAAACGAATGACAACTGCTTCTGAAGATCGGTATCTGGCATTAACTGCCCGTCGTAACAGAAAGGCTACTGCTCGCCAGTTAAGTTCAGAGCTTGCAGCCGCCACTGGAACTGTTGCATCACGGCAAACAATATACAGAAGGCTTAATGAAAAAGGCCTTTATGCCAGAAAGCCAAGGGTATGTGTTTTACTGTCTTCACAGAAAAAGAGGGATCGCTTTAATTGGTGTAAAGAACATCAAAACTGGACTGAACATCAATGGTCCCATGTTCTCTTTACTGATGAGTCGCGGTTTAGTTTAACTGGTGATTCTAAACGTGTTTACATCTGGAGGGAGTCAGGAACACGAAATGATCCCTCGAACATTGTGGAACGTGACCGTTTCGGTAGTGGAGGTGTGATGGTATGGGGTGGAATAATGATCGATGGACGTACGCCCCTACACGTGTTCAGCAGCGGATCTGTGACAGGCCAGATATATCGGGATGAGGTCTTAGATCCTTATGTAAGACTTTTCAGGGGTGCATATGGACCTGACTTTTTATTTATGGATGATAATGCCCGTCCACATCGAGCAAACCTCGTTGATGAATTCCTTGAAAGTGAAGACATTAAGCGAATACCTTGGCCACCAAACTCTCCTGACCTTAACCCGATAGAGAACTTATGGGACTACCTTGGAAGAGCAATTGCACGTATACATCCTCCTCCTAGAGATGTAAATGCTCTGAAGACGGCATTGCTGGAAGAGTGGAGATTAATTCCCCAAACTGTGGTTAACAACGTTATTTCCAGCCTTAAAACACGTTGTGATATGTGTGTACAAGTCAGGGGAGATCATATTCCATATTAAATTCGTAAGACTTAATTCTTTTTCTGAATCATTCCTTTTTTTCTTAACTCTCTTTGTCACACTTTATTACCATTTTTATTGTTTCATGCTACAATTTTATATCATATGAGGTGATCTTCAATTTTTTCTTTTGCATTTATGTGTCATCATGTTATGTATGATTCCACGAAAATTCATTAAATTATAAGTCATAGTCTCTGAGAAATCCGTGAATTTATGCATGTAAACATAATTTTGGACATGAGTGTATGTAGTTTTGCACCTCCCTTTTTGGTTGCAGTTGGCGGCACCAAAAGTATATGAAGATATGTATTCTGTGTACACCCGCTATGTTACTTGGCTCCATGAGCTCAGTACTTCTTATCTTCTAGTTAAGGTTTTTATGCCTTTAATTAATGTGCATGCAATAGTTGTAGAATTATCAACAATTTAAAAGTTGTTTAAGTGTGGCTAGGCCTAATTTTTGTTTACCATAGCAGCCATATTTGTTTACATTTGAAACTTAGCAAAGCAGTGAATTCAATTTCTGCACCTTCAGTCTCTTTTTGCCAAGTCAGACCAAAATTAAACTAATTTTTGTGTACCAAAAAATCTCTGTTTTTGCGTGCTGGCTAAATTGCTTGTTTTTGTGTAGAAACTCTAATTTTAATTGTTAATTTTTTTCATTTTTTTAACTGTATTTGGTGTTTTATTTTTTCTGTATTTTTCAATTTTTAATGAAGTTATTTTGAGGTTTTACATATTTTTGCCTTGTCATGAACTGAGAACAGAATTAATTGAATGAGAAATATATCTCTAATGAAATTCAAGGAAATAAGTCTTTTGTATTAGCAGCAAATATTGTTGCCGTTTTGTCTCAGACAGAGGAGAATGTTTACGTGTGTTTAGTGCATGCACGTTAGGTAAGCGGCACTGAATCGTCTGTGTAAAACTGTTTCTTTTTTATTTGTTTTAATTTCTTTTATACATTGTTTTAGACTTGTTATAATATTTGAATAGAACATGTGGCAACGATTAGGCAATTCTTCAGTTGATATAGTTTTTGCTCATTCTGAGTAAAAAAAAATCAATGAGATGTAGTGGTGTTAAGTGAACCTAGCACCAGAGTGTTGTTATAGTAAACAAATATAGTGTATTTTAAAGAGTGCATTTATTCTATTGTGGTTTATGCGTTATCGATGAAGTCGATTTAATTCAATACAATAAGTTTAAATGAAATGCAGAAAAAAAATGTGTATAATGTAATATTCCATACAAGGAAGTCATGTGGTGTATACATCAGTTTTTTTATGTAATACAGATGAACCAATCATTTCAGTGCAGTTAATAAATATGCTGTAAATCAAGAGTAACCCTAATGCAGTGGCCAAACATTTCCCATTTAGAATTTGGGAGCTACAATTGGAGCAAGTTTATGATCTACTCTATTGCAAATGCTTGAAATGCATCTCAAACTTTTCTCCTAGACTGACTCAATGGTTGTACTTAGTTGGATCAAAAAAAATTAGCTTGGAATATTTTTGTCGGAAATCATGTAAAAGAGATTAGAAAGCTAACTGACATCAACTGCTGTTGTTTTGTGCCATGTGACATGAAGCCAGTTGACTCACTGTCGTTTTATTGCACTTGCACGGAAATAAATTCAAAATAGTGGGAGGAACCTGCCTGGTTAAGGGGTCTTCAAATTTTATGCCTTTATACAAATTAGTTTGCCTAGAAAAATCTTTGTAAGAATGAAAGAAAATATGTATGATTTCTTCAAACATTCAAGAAAGTAAAACATTTAGACAATGATTCTTATATTTTTCAGAATATCTTCAGATATTATGATTGCTTGCTTATATAATGATATCTTAAGGAAGAACGTGAAATCTGTTCCTATGAATATGACAAGTGAAGCTCTGGAAAGGACCAAAGTTCACCTTATAAAGATTACTCAGAAGGAATGGTCAGAGGATAAAAAGCAGAAATATGAGAGATCATTGAAATTTTATGAAGATAATGGAATACTGTTCCAAACTGAACTCATGTTTGGAGATTAAACTAATAATTTTATTCGTCCCATAGTCCTCCCTGATCATACAATAGTATGATGCTTTAATGACTTTATCCCCACCATTCTTTAAACCATGCTGGTGTACAATCTGTTTTAACAAATTTAAGAGAGAAATTTTGGATACTTCATGGGCAGAGGATTATTTGAGAAGTTATAACTAGATGCAATCCGTGTAAGAGTTTTTCTTGAAAGTCCATAAAAACATAGACTGCTCCGGTTTCTCCTGAAATATTGTAGAAATTGGCTTTCTTTTAAATTGCAACTGCTGGTTTGGCTGGATCCTTTTTGTGTGTGTGTGTGTGTTGGAATACAAAAGTTTTGATTGTCTTGTTTACATGTGGGGTATATCAAGGAGTACATCTAGAGTAGATAACATTATTGTCAACAGAAGGACAGTTTTTGCGCTCCCAGTTTTTTTGCTCTATGCCAGGGCTCAGACTAATGGAGTATTCATCTGACTGTTATCTCACTGAATAGCAGTAAGGATTTGTAAAGACATAATTTGCATTAGGAAAAAAACAAAATTTATCTGTAAATTGATTATCTAAATTAAGGTACGATCTCATATTTATTTGTATGAAATTTTTTTTTTTGTGTGTGAAACACATGGTAAATTTAGTTTTTGTTTAAAAATAATATCAGTGTTATGATTTCAATTTCTCCACTACAATGTTGACATGTATTTTATTTTTTCTAGACAAGTGTATATGTGATAAAAGTAAAGAGAAATCTTTTGTTCTGTTATTATTAAAGCTAATTGACTATTAAGCTACTCTTGTTTAATTTTCTTGTGCTTCCAACAAATTCAAGCTTTTGCATTTAGTTAGAAGTCTTAAAACTCCAAAACCACAGCCAAAAGATAAAGTTCAACTGAAATATTTATTAAAAATTGTCCTTCTAGTACAGTTAACATTTACTAAACTGTTGCCACCTTTGCTTGGGAGAGTTAGGTTGCAGATATACAAACATTTAAATATGTACATTATCAAAGATAACAACACCCTATTAACCTGGCTTTAGCTATTCCTACTTTGCAATGTGATAAATATGAAATTACTCACCAAAACCATATCCATGCACTGGTGATTCACTTAATTAAAAGCGTACTCGTGAGCTGTCAATGCAGAGGAGACTGATTTAAATAGCAGCTTACTGTTGAGTTGTTATAGCTCCCTCTCCCTAAATTACAAATTCTCTTGCTATTTCAGGGTTCGTATAGTCCTTTAGAGTCCTTAAAAGTCCTTAGATGTTTTGAAATCGATTTTTGGTCCTTAAAAGTTCTTAATTTCGGCCAAAATCGGCAGAAGGTCCATAATTTTAATCATCTGAAATTTCTGTCTGTTTTTACAACTGCCATTTTGAGTTATTTTGGAGGAATATTTTTGGCGATTCACTGACATATATGGTTATCTTTTGAATGGGTTCATGTGTTATAATTTGTTCCTATTTCTAATATAAATAGTGGGATCTAAGCAAAATTTCTAAGCATTTCAAAATTCATTTTTTAATGAAGAGCTCTGAAACAACTTTCCGCTTTTGGTGATGTGAATTTTTTTATTTAGCGGTTCTAAATTTGGCGACTTATCAACATTTTGGCGATTTTAAGAGAAGTTTTTATAGAAAATTTTTAATTCCAAAATCTGGCAATTTTTCAACGTTTTTTTTTAATACATTGTAATATTGATAAATTTCATTAAAATAATGATAATATATTGAAATTATATTTAAAAAATAACATTAAAATAAAAAATAAAGTTTCATTTTAACAACTTATTAAACAATATTTTGAATCTGAGAAATAAATAAGGTATAATGTTATACAACACAATTTATGAAACAGTTCTTACTAGAAGTGAAATTAGCTATGTAATTAATTAAAAATATCTTATTTTTAATTTTTTCATGGTTAGATTTTACCCACATAATTGTCTCAGAATGTGCATCAGTTTTCTCTATAAAATTAATTTTACTCTTTTCCGCTTTTTTTTTCTGACTGTTTTATTATATTGTATAAGTATTTCTGGCTTTTGGGTATTACAGAATTGGTAGGGATAATTTTTCTTTAGGATTTTAGACACTGCAGCTTGGAAAGATTAGAAGGATTTGAAGGCAAGATTCTAGATTTTAGTAATATGTGACAAAATGGAAAATATCTCCATGGTATTAACATATAATGGATGTATTTTACAGAAAGTTTATGATGAATTTCTTACTTTTTGGAGAACGTCTTGAAGAACAATGGAAACATAATATCTGAATGTTTTACTTCAGATACTAGAATCTTTTTCTTAACATATTTATCTTCCCTTTATTTTCTCTACTTTTCATTGGACACAAGCATAGAAAATATAAAAAAATGCATCTAATCTTATCACATGGACAGGCATTATAGAAATGCATTTTTTTTATTAATAAAGAAATTGAAAACTGAAAATTTAAAAGGTTCATATAATATGCCTTAATGCATCATACAGAACTGGCACTAGGCATTTTCCCATCTGATGCAATCTCTGTGAATCCTAAATTCTGCTGCCTAGTGCCTTTCTAAATTCTGTTTTAAGTGCTTACTTTAAATTCTAAAAGTTGTGACATTTCTAGATTTTATTGCTCAGTTTGTCACTTAAAAATTCTGCCACATCAGCTCTATAACCAGCCCTTACCATATATATTTCATATTTCTTCTGAATTTTGATGTTGCTAAAGTAAAATTAACAGCTTAATACATTCTAAATGCATTTAGTTTTTTTAGAATAACAGAAATCCTTAGTTAAATCCAAAAATTCTAAAATAAAAATGGAAATGTGTTGAAGAAAGAAACTGAATATGTAGTAAAGAAAATTATTCTTTAAAGATATGTACAGTTATTATTATGTAAATTGCCCAATTGTTATGATTTCAGCCTTTATTACAATTTCCCATTTCTTTTTCCTCATATGATATAGTTACTGAGCCAGCTTAAATTGAAATTAAATTGTATAGTATTTGACCAATAGTCCACATTTTTAGTTTGAATTTGACTGTTTTTGTTTAACTACATCACCACGTGCTGTAATTGATTTTGTTAGCATCAGAACATGCCTTCGCTCAGATTATTTAAACCTTTGTCTGACATTGTAGTTACTTTCAGACATAGCAATAATTTGCTTCACGTCTGTTGGAAGATTTTGGACTATTTAACTTTACCAGATCAAGTAAACACTCATAGCTATATTGTAGAGAGGTTGACATGTTAGGAGATAAAGCACGCAGAAACTAGTGAGAATACTGGTTTGCATATTGAGACAATTTTCTGATTGTTAGAAAAGATGTTTAAAGAGAAGAAAATCGATTTAAATTAACCAAAATGTCTGGGAAAGCTTCAAATTAAAAAGACGCATAAATTTTTTGTTGAGTTTTGTTGTTACAAAACATAAATGTTTTGTAGCTTTTAATATGTAATTTATCCTAATATCATTTAAGAATGAATGTCATAAATTACATGTATTTTAAATTGTGAAATTTTATTAGATTGCGATTTTAATAGGGAGTTTTTTTTAAACAAAATATTGTTAAAAAATAAATAAAATTTCATATTGGCCATGTAAATCCATAATGACTAAGTTTATCTAACTACCTAATTTTATTATTTATAACTAACTACCTGCTTATCCTTAAAAATTATCTCTGCATATTAAAGTGAGTTATTGCCTTTCATTAATCCTTACCATGGTCATTACAAACACAAAAATGTAAAGATTCATGTAAAACTTATTCTGTGCTTCTAGTAAGACTTAAAACAATACAAAACAGCTTATCACCTGTAGTACTTTAGTGGCTTATTGGACCTAAACGAAGTTACGAGACTAACTGTGACAGACAGAGCTCAACTAACTTTCAAATCTTGCCAACCGTGCCTACATCAGGCCTTTTAGGTTTGTTCTAATCAGCAGGTCTCTCTCTAGGCAAGCAGCAGCAATGATAGGGCGATTTTTTGATATGAATCATGCCGATTATGATCTTACTTCTCATTTTAATCTATATCGCTTGACATAAAATCTACTTGCTATTTACTAAATCTCTAGACTAGCAAGTATGTGACAAAAATGAAATATTAAAAAAAAAAAAAAAAATCAGCATAAAGCTAAACTGTTAGCAAAACATAAATAAAATGTCGCTTATATTCTTTCAGCTATATCGAACTATTATAAATGTAAAATATTTAATGCTACTTGATACATTTTATAAAATTGATTTTATTCTCAAAATTATTAATAATTTTGCTAATTAATGCATATTTAATAATAATTAATTCTACTTACTGATCTATTTTCATTTTAGGGTGGTATTACAAAAATGAAGTTTAGGCATAGATAATATTTTTAATTGAATTTATTCAGTTCCCATTTGCTCATAGGTCTTTAATTTTTTTCATTGATGGTCTTTAAAAGTCCTTAAAAGTACTTAATTTCCATGCGCGGAAATGTGTACAAACCCTGTATTTAAATTCAGTCTAATTTTCATTCTGGTCAGAGCTTATAGGAAAAGTTACAGGAAAGGATTAACATAAAAATAATGTGTTAGGTAAAATAAACTTTACAACAAGCTGCTTCAACTACTTAAAAAATAAAATATTTTTTTCATTGTTGTAAAGGCCAGTAAGTAGTCTCTCTATTTTTTTTTTTTTTTAAATTTTAGTCACAGTAAAAGCAGTTGGAAATAATTATCATCTTAAAGGAAATTAATAAGCATATTGTAAGGACATACTTTCCTGAGTACAAGGCAAGAGCAATTATTTATTTTTGCTTAACAGAGAGCTATTTTTTATTAAGAAATGTAAAAGCTTTGTTAATTGATTTAATTTTTTTTTCTTTTTCAAAATCTATTTTGCTGCTGTTAAAATGATAAAAACAGTTTCGCCTTTTGAAGTTTGTGAATTTTAATGTGCAGTTCCAACTGATGTAAATTTCGCCACAACTGATGTGGGTTTGGTTTGCTGAGTTCGGTAGACCTGCCAGCAGTTTTCCTTTTAGCATATTTTCTGTAAGCATTCATAACTATAGGTTCTTCTGTTGGTTTTGTCATTTACCCAATATTATTTCTTGAAGTAAAACTATGTAAATGTGTGTATATATTTTCAAAACTAAGATCTAAGGGATAAATTACAATATGCTATTTTAAGTGTTACATCCTATGCTTAAAATGAGTTTAGTTTTCAGAAACTGAATTTAAAGAATAAATATTATTTTCATCGAGGCTAATATTGCAGGGAAAAATTAAACAGAAATACAACTTTAATTTAATTTAGTATAGATTTTAAGTAAACTCTTGTCAGTTTTTTAGATCACCCTCAAAAACCCTTCTTCAGGAAGGAAAAAAAGTGTAAATAATGGGAGAAGTGGATCCATTTACATAGATGTTCTATAATCATATAGTATGTGATCTACCGTTTTTAGTTAGTTAGTTATTTTTTAGATGATGTGACTGAAGACTAAAATTAGTTCATGTTTTAATCATTTTCCACCACCATTTTGCTGCATGTTTGAATTTAAAAATAGTGTTTTGGTGTGGCCATCTAATAAATAAATAACTAATTAAAAGTTGTAGATTGTACTGTATGATTACCAGAACTTTTTCTTAATGTGTTCAGATTTCTAATATTGTAAGTTTTTATATTTTATTCATATTTTTGTTGACAGATGCCACTATGTTCCTTTTCACTTTGGTCCATCCAATACTTTCATTATAAAATGTTGGCTTTCTTTTGTTCATCTTTTGTTCCTGGAGAAGAGGGACATGTGTTTAACTGTCCCTCTTAAAACTGATATAGTTTAATTCAAAATCCAAACTAAAATTCTACATTAGGTTGTTTCTCTTCCAATTTAATATTGCTATTTTATTGCTTAAGAAGTAAAACAGATTATGTTCTTATGCTTTTGAAATTCAGTAGTTTTATTTCTTATTTTTCAGTGGCTGTTTCTTTAAAATTTTCTTACGTTCCTTCTTATCCGGATGAAGCTCCATTGATTGAAGTAGCAGATTCTGAAAATTTATCAGATGAAGATAACACTGATCTTCTCTCATTTTTGGAAGGCAGAGTAATATATATGTTTGTTTCATCATTTTGATTGTGTGTTACTAGTCATTTGTATATTTGTTACCACTTTCATTGTATTTTCAGCCCTTTTTTCTATTTCAGTGTACACAACAGAGGAAAACAAATAATGCAATAAATTTTAGTGATAGTTTTTGTTTTAGAACATGTCATATTTAGTGTTAATTTCTCTATATATTACCATAAACTCCTATCTGACCTTTAAATCCTAACTATTTCCTTGACCTTTGTACAACTTTGAAATTGAATGGTTTTCCTCCTCCTTGTTAATAAAGAAGGAGAAATGTTATAACATGATGAAGTGTGTATAGAGTGCCAAGAGGAAGAAGGCCATCGTGTGATGAAGTGCATTAGAATATGTTGATTTCTAGCTACGTATGCATGCTTGGTTTTAACCAAGCTTTTGTAGTACTTTGATGGAAAATCTTTTTTAAAATTCTAACTAGTAGTAAAAAGTATAGTCTTTTTTCATTGTGCCATGATCCGTTGATGACTAGGTGGAAATATCAGAATCCCTAACAGTAGAACTTCCTTCTTTGTTTATCAATGGCTAATGGAAATACTTTTTTGTTCTCCCTTATAATGACCCACCAGTATGATTGCAGATACTCCAAATGACTAAAGTCATTAATCTAAACTTTCTTATGAAACAAACAACATATTTTATTAAATCTATACAAAGGAATTTAATAGATAAAAAAGATTAATTACAGTTACGGTGAGCAGTGCTTACTTCTGCTTCCGTTCCTGGTAACACCTGCTCTGTCTCAATTTTTTTTAAATCACAGACGTTCTTTTCTCTCTGATGTTACCATTCTGGACAACACAACTTCCTTTTTTATTCATAACTGCCGATCCTTACTAGTCCCTCCACAAGTAGCACAATCATCACTTTAGAGACAATACTGCTCAGAGTTCAAAGAGAGAGAATCTGAAAATACAGTACCCCCCCCCAAAAAAAACAGCAACACAGCTTCTATTCAAAACAATGAAATATAAGTGAGATCTAAAAAAAAGCAGCTTGTCCCCCAAAAATGATGTAATAAACACATAAGTAACATAAAAATAAATGTGAAATTATGTGTATATATACATAAACACTGTCAGAAGTTAATACTACAGTATTAAATTAACACTATTCGAAGCATTTTAAATTTGTGTTGTGAAAATAGGCCTTCTTTATAATTTAATTTTGCTTATGGTTAATTGATAACCTTGATAAGGCATCAGCATTCCTGTGTGAACTGCCTTTGCAGTATGTCACAGTCATGTTGTAACGTTGTAATGCTAAGGCCCAATGAGACAGTTTAGCACCATGAGGCGCACTTTGGGTCAAGTAGGTGAGGGGATTGTGGTCAGATACAATTTCTACTTGCCCGCTGAAAATCCAAGTGTCAAATTTGTTCAAGGCTTCAGTGACGCGAAACACTTCTCTTTTGATGGCTGATCATCGTTGTCAG
>KK122409.1:94463-112842 GCA_000611955.2 Stegodyphus mimosarum
TAGTTTTTGCTGAAAAATGCTTTGGGCATTTCTTTGCCATGTTCATCATTTTGAGCTAAACACGCTCCAATTGCAAATGCAGATGCATCTGTATAGAGTTGAAAGGGCTTGTAAATATCCTGAGTATGCAGGAATGACATTTTAATTAGCTCTTCTTTGAGAGCTTCTTGAAAGATGCTTCTGTTTTAGAGTTGCATGGAATATTATTTGGAACACTCTTTTTTGTAAAGAAATTTCAGAAATTTATTTCAGAAAAAATTGATATATAATAAGTAACTTGCTAGCCCTAAAAGACTTCTGACTTCTTTTTTAGCAATAGGCTTTGACAGATTCCAAAGGACTTCTAGATTCTCAGGATCTAGAGTGAGTGCCAGAAGCTTTATGTGATCTAAAAACTTTATGTGACTCTTTTGAAAATCATAGTTTTTTAGATATTCAGTTAGACCTATGTTTCTCAGAGTCTGAAACACTTGGTCAGTGGGATGGAGGTGGTCATCCCAAGTCTTAGAAAATATTGCCACATCATCAATGTATGAACGGCAGTATCTGTTATGATTTGCAAGTACCTTATGCATGAATTTTTTTTAAGGTACTTCCGGCATTTTTCAAACTGAAAGGAACAACTTTCGATAGGTAATGTCCAGACAAATGCTGTGTAAGGTTTGGCTTCTTTTTTTCATCAGGATTTGCCAATATCCCTTGGTTAAATCAGAAACCGTTATGAATTTGGCTTTCCCTATTTTGAAGAGTAAAGCTTTAGCAATCTTAATCGGATAGGTGTCCGGAACTGTAAAACTATTTAAAAGCCTAAAATCTATGCACAGTCTAATACTACCATTCTTTTTTGCAACACGTACTACAGAATATGCCCATTCACTGTCACTGGGTTCTATTAGATCCCATTCTAATAGTTCTTTAAATTGGCGATGAACTTCATCTTGGAAACAGGCACACGAGAAGGTCTTTATCTTTTTGGACTACAGTCTGCTGTAACTATTATGTCATGACCATCGACATTGGCTTGGCCCAGTTTGTTACTAAAAATATTGGCATAAGATTTCAGAACCTTAAATAGTCCTTTTCATTGGTAATGTTTTAAATCACCATTCAAATTTTGTGAGTACGTCCAGATATCTTCAGCAGATTTATTCATAGGATCCGCTGGTGCATAGTGAATATCTCCAAAGTCTTCATCTTGGTCAAAAATGATGCCAACATGATCCACAAGGTCTTAACTTATTTATGTGAAGGTTTGTTATACTTCCTTTTTTCATTTTGACTTTGACACAGTGTGGCCTTGTAAGTTCGATTACAGTAGCTGGTCCTCGCCAAGTATTGAACAATTTATGCAGTGATGAAGACATTAACATGATGACTTTGTCCCCCACATTGAAATTTTTTTCTGTAGAATGTAAGTTATATCTTGAAGTATATTCTTCTTGAAATATTTTGGAGTTTGCTGATGCAATGTCATGAACTTTTCTTAATTTTTCTAAAAGATCTCATAGATAATTTTTAATTTTATGGCAAGCTGTGACTGGAATGCTACGTCCACTTGTCTAGATCTCTTTCAGTAAGGATAAAGGTCCTGCTGGTATTCTTGCATACACCATCTGGAAGGGAGACGAACCAGTGGTGCTATGTGGCACTTCTCTGTAGACAAACAGGAGATAGGGAAGATGCAAATCACAACTTCTCCCATGTTCTTGGACATTTTTGTTCATAATCTTTTTTAAGGTTTCATTCCAGCGTTCGACAGCACCCATACTCTCTGAGTTTCCTGACGTGGAGAATTGTGTAGATACGCGTAGGGGGTCATCAAAAGGTCAGTTGAGTTTGGCTGTGAAATTAGTTCCCTGGCCGGAACAAATCAGCTTCGGAAAGCCATTTCAAGAAAGAAATCCTCATCAAAATATTGCATGTTGTTTTTGCACTTATCTCTTTGACGGGAGTGGCTTCTGCCCATCTGGTGCATAGGTCAACTATACATATCACAAACCCTTGACCTCTTCTGGATGGAGGTTCTAATGGTCTGATAACCCACGCTTCATATTTCGAAGGGTGTTTCCGGTCTAATGAAGGTTGAATTGGGGTTCTATCTTTATATATAATTATCCTTCTTGACTGACATTCTTTACAACTTTCACAGAACTTTTTAACATCTTGGTTAATAGTAGGCCAAAAGAATGACTACTTGATTCGTTGAATTGCCTTTTTCTCACTGAGGTGTCCAGAAAGAGGGATTTCATGTCCCATTCTCAGAACTTCCTTTCTTTTTCCTAAAGGCAACACAATTTGCTTAATGTTTTCACCACAAATATATTCAGAGTGAAGTAATGTGCCATTATCAGAAGTATAAGAATTCTCATTCTTATTTGCCCATTCAAAACACTTTTTCAAAGTCTCATCTTGTTCTTGAAGTGTTCTAAATTCTACTGTTGTTTTGCTTGTTGTTTTCACAGTTTCTATGTCTCCTTGGGAAATCTGATTAAGAACAGCTAAATTTGAAATATTGTCTTCAACTGGTGAGGGTTCGTCATCTGATTCTTCACACTCTAAGGCAAGGTACATCTCACTGATGATCACTGTGACACAGTTCAATATTTTCACGGAGCATTTCATAAGCTGAAGATTCACTAACAAGTCGGTTACTAACTTTCTTGAAAAAGCACAGGTAACGGTCACTGTACCATGAAGATAATCATCAATTTTCATCTGGAAAATTTTCAGTGGAGTAATTTTGTTCTCACCAAAAGCAGAAGATATCTCTATTTTACTTTCTCCTTCATTAGGTATGTCGTCGACCAGTCCATCATGGACTACTGAAATTTGTGCTCCCATATCTACAATTCCATTTAGAACATATCTCTGCATTTAACTTTGACAAGTTTCAAATCATCTATGTTGCTAGATATGTCCACAGATTTTGAGACAGGAATACAGACCTTGGCAGTTAGCACTTCCGATTTTTTCTTTTCTGAAAGGGCTGTTTGTGTTTGGATTAAAATGTTTTGGGCTGTTGCAAGAGTATTTTTTGGTATTCAATTTTTGGTGCAGAATTTAGATGTATGACCTTCTTTCCCACAATTATGGCAAGTTAGTTTAGAAATTTTCTTTTGTGGTTCTTCATTCTTATGGGAAAGGTTTACTCTTGGCATGTTCTAAAAGGAGAACAATTTGTTTTTGGAATCTTTCCTGGAAGTGGAGAACAAGTTCGACACTTTTCATTAGTGTTTTTCAATGGACTACCACCAGTCTTTTTTGAAGTATTACGAACACTGTCGTATTTGTCATCTTTATCCGCTAATTTGGTTGGAGAAACGAACTTCACCCAATCGTCAAGAAAATGGTCCCTTACTTCATGAAGCACTCTTTCCTTAATTTAGGTCTTTTTAACATGATAAAGTCTGTAATTTCAAGCCTATTGATCCATTCTTCAAAATAACTTGTAATTTCATCACAAAAGTCCCTCCATGATTTTTCAATGCTCTTTTGGTGCATCACAAACTGTTTTCTAAAGCTTTCAGGATTTAATTTAAATCTCTTCAATAATATAGCCTTAATGTACTCATAATCCTCAAAATTTTCTTCAGATTCTTTACTAATTAGTTGAATGATTTCAGGCGGCATTTAGGATCAATATTTGCCCTTTTAGCTTGTCTTTCAAATAAGGATAAATGAATCATGATATCATCATCTCTTAACTTGAACTTAATAATAAGCTTAATTAAATCGAAATTGCATTGTCCAGTTTCATTTGTCGGTAGAATTTGTGTCAGTTGAGCATGAGATTCAATTTCAAGTTTCCTCAATACAAATTCCATTTGTTTTCATTTCTGCTGTGCTTCTAATTCTTCCTTTCACCACTTTTCTTCTATTTCTTCTATCCTACTTTGTTCCTCAATCTCTTATTCGCAATTCTTCTGTTTCTTCTTTTCTTCTCTTCAACAATCGTTAAAAATATTTCTTTAGCAAATTCTTCATCGTATGTCTCACTTTGAATTACTTTTTATTGCTGTAATTTTCATACTTTGATCCACTTGAATCTCTAATTCAGCAGCTAACATTAACAAATCCTTCTTTTTTTCCATGTTCCACAAAAGCCATAGTTCAATTTTAAATAAACCTCAATCTTTAAAATTTAGTAAAAAAAAACCTAATTTCTTAGTAGTACTTCCTTAAATTTACCCTTAATTTTAGTTAAAGTATGAACTCTGTAATTGAGGTTTGTTATAGTTAATTTAGTTAATTTCACTAAATTTTAAAATTGATATTTTCCTTTAAATGCACTTTGAATAGTGAATCATTTATGTGAAAAAAAATTCATCAGTACAAAATATGATATCACAAATAATCAAAATAAAATAAACAACCACAGTTTCATAATATATTTTTTTTAACAAGCCCTAGATTTTGTAACTTCTTTTTACAGTAACAACATTCTTTGGGGAAAAAAAAATTCATTTTTCCCTTTCATTGGGGAAACAAAATCAAAAACAAAAAGTGTTTTTATGTGTGACATTATAACAGCTGCCTAGCGTCAATTATAACAGCTGCCAAATAATGTTTTCTGACTTTATTCAGTGGATTGACATTTGCTTTTAGACAAAGCAACCCCTCTTTTTATTTTGTTTGGTTCTAATAATATTTTACCTCATAATATATATGTTCTACACAGTGTTGTAAAATTTTAAACAAAGACAAATGCCTTAAATAACATCTTTATCTGATATCTGTGTCTTGGAGAGAAAGATTACTAGGTTTATGTTTCTGATAGTTTTCGTTTTTATACTTTTAAGGGCATCTATTCATGCTAATTGCTTTCCAAATTTCTGTGTGTTTTGCTTAAGCAAGTTGTATCCATCAAGTTTCTTATTCTTTCTTTCTTTTTTCCCCCTATTCCACCCTTTTTTTTGCAGAATAAGGCAGTTGTGTTGAATTAATAAATATTTTCTCTTTCAGCACATATTAAAAATTCAGGAAGCTGTTTTGTTTCACTTTTTAATGGAATTATTTTAAAAAAAAGTTCATTCCCACCCCAAGATATTTTGAATAGCTAAGAAGGTTTGTCCCAACTGGCGAACTACTGAATTTTGTTAGTTAATCAGTTTAATAGTAGATGGCACAACCTCTTTTTCAGAGTATGTTTTTGGTAAAAGCAATACCTATTGTTTCTTTTGCACGCAATTTTTCTGTTGACTTTGCGATGAGTTTTTAAAATGCTGTCTTTGAATCTTTGTTATCAATTTACTCTCAAATAGAAACTTTTTGTTTTTTTTCACGTTTACATTAAATGAATAACATAAATGAATTACAAGAGTTAAAACATAAAAACAAATGAAATAGCTATTGTCTTAAATGGCAACAGTGTTTATGTCTATTAAATTTATTACATCACTTTTTTTAAAAACTCTGCTTATAACAAATTGTTTGTAAATAGGTTATGAAACAACTAAATGTAGCAGTACAAAATCAGGTGTATTTTCTCTTATGTCGTATGTTTTATTCACTATATGCGTTAAATTCTTGATATAATCTATATCCATAAAGAAATAAATATTTCACCATTTTATTCGCACCCTGAAAGTTTTCTTATACTAACCATAAAACGTAGCAAAAGAAATAAATACTTTTCAAAATGTAAAAAAGATTATAAATATTAAATAATAATAAACCTGATCATGCAAATTTGAATAAAATGGGAAGAAAAAAAAGGTGTGAAAACAAAAATTTTAGTTGTGCCCGTAAAGTAACTACACAGTCAAGTAAGGTAGATTGCCTATTAGGAGAATACCAAAATTTCTTGATGATTTGTAAAATAAAATTTATTTTATTCTAATTGAAATTTTTGTATCTTTGGGAATCATTGATAAAGAGAGGGTGTATATCAGGAGTGGCCAAACTTCATGTCAGTAAGAGCTGCATGCTGGAATTCAGGAAAGTTTAAGAGTCCAAGTCCACAAGTCCATATTTACAATATTTTAAAAGTAGTGAAACAGATTTCAAATTTAAAGAAGCATCTGATTCTAGACAATTATTCAGTGATAATTTGCCTTCAGCTTGTGATCATGCAGTGAAGACAATGCACTTCTGCCGTGTCTTTGTTTTCTCTAATTACAGCTTGGTATCGTAAAAAGTATTCTTTTTCAGTTTTTAAGCACTCCAATACTTCTGTGTTGCCTTCTTGTGAATATTTATCTATCATATCTTTGTAATGCTAATGAAACTTCAGATTCTTCTTAAATTTGCAATACAGGATATCTAATGATTTTTCTGCTACCTCAAAATTATCTCATAATTCTTTTGTATGCTCGTTCTGTAGCAAGCAAGTCATCCTCAGATTTTACAGATTCTTGAAACTTTAAAGATAACATTGCCGTTTAAACTGTGACTGTTATCATATTTATTAGAAATTCACAAAGCTTCCAGTTGTTATAAATTTATCTGGATGTCAGATCAGTTTCTAAACTTTTCTATTTTTAACTGGTATGACATTCTGTAGGCTATTAAATGTTTATGATGCATTACATGTGTTTTCTATTATGCTCACAGACCACACCAATTTAGTTTCTATTACTATTAATGATTAAAAATTCAGCAGACCCTTTTCGTAAAACAGCCTCAAACAAATCTAACTTTTAAAGATTTTTTTTACAAAATTGTTTGAAAGAATCAGTATTATATTTTTATTTATATGTTTTTTATGTTTTTAAATAATAGTATTAAGTTTTTTTAACCAAGGGGAAATGAGGTAATATAATTACATTTAAACATTGGATAGTTTTAGTTTTCTAATAATTTTCTGAAAAGAAATTAATTAATTACTTTCTTTTGGACATTAAGTAATTTTGATTTTATTATATTTCATACATATATTTTATTTGCATAAGAGCTGTACCACTTGCCTACAAGAGCCATGCTATGGCCACTCCTGCTATATATGATTGAGCATTGCTTCTATGAGAATGGATACTTCAGCAAAAGGAAACTGTAAAATTTGTAAAAAGAAACATTCTGCACTGTATATTAAGGGAGGTTCTATGTTAAGAAATTTGTTCAGGATTACAGGAAGATGCTTTATAATACTACAACTTAATGGCTATTGATATTGTGTCATAAGGTTTTTTTTTTCGGGGGGGAGGTAAGTTTTTTTCCCTATTATTTATTCATGTATTAGTTTAGTATATTGCTTTAACAGTTAAGAAAAGATAATGCTAATAAAAAGAATTTAAATTTAAAATGCATGTTATTTTTTTTTTCATGAAATGAAATGTTTAAAACTAAAGTTGAAAGTTTATTTTAAGCAAACTGATGTTTACAAAAAACAAGCCTTTCCATTTTTTATGAAAGTAGGCTTAACTATATATTATGAAAAAAGTTGTTCAAAAATGGCTGTATATCAGTTCAGTTAGATAAATGATGATATATACTAATTACTCTTTTTCATTAGCATTTTAAATTCTTGACTTTAAAAACATTTTAAAATTCTGAATGTAAATATTTCATATGCAGGTAGAGGAAAATATAGGAATGGTCATGGTGTTCACTTTAGTCTCAGAAGCCTCAGAATGGTTGAATAAAAGATTACAAGATGGTATATTGCAAAGAAAAGAGGAAGAAGAATTAAGGATAAAAAAGCTTGAAGAAGAAGAGAGGGTAAGTATCAAGCATCTTTTCATAAGTGTATATAACAACCTTTGTAAGATATTGTTTTTCCTTAAAGTTAATGCATGTTTAATGAAAATTCTTTTGCATTGTATGGACATCACTCTGAAATTTTCGAGATACGCGAAGATGATAAGTGGCAGAGAATAAATTAATGCTTATATTTTAAATTTTGAACTATTTTAGCTTAGCAGACGATTTTTTGATTGGCCAGTTGCAAGTAGTTTAACATGGAATAATGTTTCGGTGGGAGGAAAAATAGAACTGACGTGAAAGTATTATCATATTATGATTATCTTTGATTTTAAAGTGGGATTAAATCAAGAACAATGCATTCAACATCTACAATTAACATTTAGAAATGCAGGTCTGTCTCGTGCTCCTGTATTCAGATGGTTTGCAGAATTTCACAGAGGTCACAACTCACTTCAGGATGAATACACAGGAAGGCTGTTATCAGCAGTTATCTCGGATAATGTATCTGCCATATGGAAAATGTTAACCAATGATAATTGTTACACCTACCACATGATAGAGAAGGACCTTAACGTTGGATCTGTCATCATACATAAAATTATTCATGAAGAATTGAATGTGATAAACTAGCTTTGCTTTGGGTTTGCCATAATTTAACTGAGTGCCAAAAAGAAGAGAGTGTCAGAATCAGTAAAAAAACCTCTTACCTATCGTAACTGGTGATGAAATGAATGCACCATTTTTTTGACATTCCTACGAATCAAGAAAGTAAAGTATGGGTCTTTTAAGATAATCCCATGCCCACAATAGTGAAAAGACAACAAGCCATGAAAAAGTAAAGTATACCATTTTCTTCAGAAGTACAGGACTGGTCAAAGCCATCAAGCTGGAAGGACTGAAGACAGTCACAGCAAACTGGTACACTATTAAGTGTCTTCTATATATTCTTCAAGAAGTGGATTAGAGGACTTATTCTATACCGTGCAATGCATCTACCATTCAGCAAGATAGACAGTTGAGTTTCTTGATCATCCACCACCTTCTTCCTGTTTTCTGCCACCTTCTTCCTCTTTTCCACAAAATCCACCATCTTTTTCCTCTTTTCCAAAACATCCACCCTGTTCACCTGATCTAGCTATGTGTGATTTTTGGCTATTTTTTAATCTAGAAAAGAACTACATGGACATCATTTTCATTCCAAAATATGAGATTGATGAGGCTATAAATGCATTTTTTTCATAGATTCCAATAAATAAACGGCTTGAGGATTTAATCTTTGGAAAATTCACCTACAGAAGTGCATTAATGCTGGAGGAGACTACTTTCAACACTCCTAAAATTTTATAAGTACAACTTTAAAAAGCTACGTATATCCCCCCCCCCCCGAAAAAAAAAACAGAGTGGCACTCGTATACAAGGTGGGATTGTTAAATAAAGAGATTTGTAAATTTAATTTCAACTGGCAAAAATATATTTTTCAGTTTCAGTCAGTTTTTAAAATAGTACATTGATTTAAAAAAAAAAAAACCAAGCAACGTTTTTAAAAAAGAAAAAAAATCAGGTAAGTTATATCTTTCCTTTTGAAGTTAGAGCATGATGATTGGGATGCCTTCTGGAAATACTTTAAATGAAGTGAATCTGGCAGCCTCTGTAATTCAGATTAAGTACTTCCTTAAAAGATGGTGCCTTTCAGTTTGTTTATCTTTGACAATTAAAAATGCTTCAGGTGGCCAAATCTGGTTAGTGCTAAAAAATGAAATAAAGTCTTAGGATTAATAAATCTTTTGAAATCGCTGATGAAGGACCATTGCAAGTTTCTTTGCTATTGAAAACTTATTCTGTTTGGGCACTGTAGCTTGATCTATTGTTTATGCTGAAGTAATGACATCCATTCCTTATACAAGTGAGATCTTTTATTGTAAAAATATATCTTTTCATATAACTAAAAAAGCTACCTCAACTAGGTAACTATTAGATCCTTTGTTGGCTGTCCATCTTCAGAGGCCTGAACTCTCAGTATACAAACCTCTTCATATTTGGTAAAATGTAATAAATGCATTCTTGTTATGGTATTATGGTTTATTATGTGTCAATCAATGATGGCGAAAAAAATCATTATAACTCATTCTCTGCCTAAATAAGTGATAAAATTTGCTATTATATAGATATAAATTGCCTAAATAAATAGTACAATTCAATTTTAACAATTGGTTCCCCAAGTTAAAAATATTTAGGAACTAGTTCTGTCATACCATTAAAAACTGACTAAGTTATATCACTGGGCTCATTCCTTTGGAAGCCATCCACATGGTATGCAATCCTCTTCATGCTCAAAGAAATTATCAGCATTGCTTTTATTGCAGTTTTAGCTTTCTTCAGTCTGGTAATGAATAATAAGAATGCTTTAATTTGAGGCATATAGTTTAATCTTGGAGAATCATTCTCATTGCTGTGACATATTCAGTAATATTCAGCATTCTTGTAACTGGCATCCAGTTCAGCAATATGAAACAATGGCACTTCTGAAAAATCTAAATTTAAACCCAAAATGTAGGCCTAAAAGATGAAAAAGTACATGGACGAGCCAGAATATGACCATTCCTACATTTTTCAGTGAACTCGTCTGGATGACGTGGAGAGCATATAACTAAGTGAGGATGGTATTTAACCTTTACTGGAAAAGGTAAGGAATGATTCTTGTACTTACTTTTGGGAGTGATGGGAAAGGCTGCTGATCTAAATGGATTTGATAGAGGGCAGATTGTAATGGCCCGAAGACTCGGCATAAGTGTCTTGGAAACTCCAGCTGTTCATGATCTGCTGTTGTTAGGATTTATGCAAAGTGCATAAGTGATGATGGAATCAGCAATAGATGCCAAGGTGTTGGACATCTATGCATCATCAAAGAAAAAGGACATGGGAAACTACTGCTTGGTACAGCAAAATTGAACCCAGACATTGGCTCAGCTGACAGCCCAATACAGTGCAGGTTTAGGTGCCAGTGTTTTGGAACACACAGTTTCAGCAGTCACTATTGGATATGGGACTGCGCAACAGACATCAGTGCCCTTGTTGACCAAGCATCATTGTCAACTACTGTCATTATCATCAACAGTTTTTTTTCCATCACATTCTGTCAAGATCACATGAAGTAATCTGACGTGTACTGTGAAAAGAGAAAGAGGTTGAGGATAGTAACGGGCGAAGGAAGCTGATTAATGACAGGAGATTTTTGAGAAGCCAAGCAACATTCATCTATGTCAATACATAATATTATGAAGCTTCGTTTGTATACACAGTGAATTTTTTAAAATTCCAGCTACTATCTCGTAAGCAGGCAGACATTCAAAGTTATATGCCATCACAATAAGAAATTTGTAAGCTTCATCTGATAATATGTATCGTAATTTTAAAATGTTATTTAGTTCTACTTTTTTTTAATGTAAAATCATGTGTACATTTCAACTTCAAGTAATTTGTACTATTTTTGATATTATTTATTTAATTGTGGTTGATAGATTAAAAAGTAGGATTTAAAGGCTTTGCATGCTAAAGTTTCTATTGATGGCATTGCAAAATGAACTGGTAAGTTCTGGAAATATATATTCACTATAATGTCGAAAAATCTTATTTCAGGAATCGTTAAGGTCCCATTGCTGTTGATTACGAGATATTTTACTGTATATCTATTTTGAATAATACATTTCAAAATTGCTAATCTTTAGATTTTTCAGTTGGAAGAGGTAAGGACTGTAAATATAGGGACAAATAACTCTGTTTTGAATGATGTAGGTAGTATGTTTTGCAGTTTCATGCAGCAAAATGCTATAAATGGATGAGTTTGTCAAATCGTAAAATTGACATATAAATTATTCAACTTCATTACCCTTCCCATATTTTATTTTTCTGAATTCATGCATATTAATTGTAGATAGACTGGTATTGTCAATTTTCTGTGTTTACTCAAAAACTCCAAGATTGAGCTTGACAGCTTGAGACATTGGAGTTCTTTAATTTTCAGGATTTCTTTGTAAAATATATAGAGATAGAAATGATGGAAAATGTAATTAAAGAAGAGAGATTTTTAAAAAGTAGTGCATAATAATATTTAAATGTGTCTTGCAGTTCATTATTTTTTCTGCATAATAAATATGACGTACATGAAACTGCTTTAATTTCTTTGTCCTTAAAGTGTATTTCATATTTTTTCCTTATTCTGTTGAACATCTGTATATTATCCTATAAAATATCTTTCAGTTTGTTTAGATCAACATATTCTGCTTAAATTTATTATTTTTTAATAATTTTTAATTAATATCTGTTTATTTAATTTTGAGTGTAGAATAGGTTTGAAGGAGTTCGAGTAACAGTGGAATCATTCATGAGTTGGAAAGCCAAATTTGATCAAGAAATGGTAGAACTTAAGAAATTACAGATCAAGGATGAGGTGACTACTAAGAAATTAACAGGTATGTGAAATTATTTCCCAAGATTAATTGAAATTTCAGAAAATCATGTCACTAAGGTTGTTAAACAAAAGGTGCTCTTTATATTTTTTTAATCCAATGGTGGGAACTTGCCTATTCAGCACTGGTCACTCCTAAGGCCAGAAAGTGGTGGCTGTTTTATTGTGGAGGCACCTAATAGGCAGGCACCGTTGCCTCCTATGAAGGGACGGACAGTTATGACCATACCTTCTCCAGGATTCGTACTTGGGCCCTTTGGTACTACAGTATGATCCCCTAATCACTCCACTGTACTGTTGGAGTGGCATGTTATTTATATAAAAAAATGCCTTTTTTTTAGCTCAAAGGACATTAGCCCAGAAGGGCTATTAATTTTGTTTTGTCATTTTGCATTGATTCGCTATAAATGCCAGTTGTTTTCAAATAGTTGTCACAAAATATTAGAGCCTTGTGTTAGAAAGAAATTAAATAGTGAAGAATCTGCATGAATATATGAATGTTTCTCGCATTCTCATAAAACAACGGTATCTAGAGCCATCAAATTTTGAATAACGTAAATCTTCCCCGAGTATGCGCATCTAGAATTTGTTTTATTATCAATTTTAGATTTTGTAGCACTTTAACAAATCTTTTATTAAGAAACTCAGCGATTTCAAAGCGAGCAATGGCAACACTGTACCGGGGGGGGGAATATTTATCTCCAGCGCGGGAGACTGTAAAAGATATGCTCATTTTAAAATTGCTTTCTAATATTGCTGTTGAATTGAATTTAATGATTTATTTTCAAAAAGAATATGATATTTAATAAAACAAACAAAATATTAAAAAATTTGCTTTGGGCATAATGTAAAATCTGAAAGCTTTTAGATTTTTTTAAAAAAATTTTTGTTTATTTTTTATTTACTTTTTTATGTACTGCTGATTTTAACCATTTTAAAATTGCTTTCTAATATTGCTGTTGAATTGAATTTAATGATTTATTTTCAAAAAGAATATGATATTTAATAAAACAAACAAAATATTAAAAAATTTGCTTTGGGCATAATGTAAAATCTGAAAGCTTTTAGATTTTTTTAAAAAAATTTTTGTTTATTTTTTATTTACTTTTTTATGTACTGCTGATTTTAACTCTCGCAATGTTGTAAAGGGGTGTTCTTACACTCTGTTCCAATAAAACTGATTGTGGTAAAAAGTTGTTTCCTCGTTTATCAAAATTAACTTTCAAACAGAAATTTCTAATTTGAGAGTTTCAAGGTGTGGCTGTCATATTAACTGTGAATTTTACAGTTTGTGTCCAAAAAAATATTGTAGATTTCAAGTGTTAGTGGGTTTTTGTACTACTGATACAATAACTGTATAGAAACTAATGAAAAATGACATTGTATCAAATGTGTGTTGTATGAAATCTTGTTCAGAAGTCAGCAAAAAATTGTATATTGATATGCTATCTCATCAAAGTTTAAAATAAGTGAGCAGTTAAGTTATCACTATAATTCACTTATTAAGATGCATAGAGTGCTTCAGTAGATATTCCATATACACTCATTGCCATAAAAATTTGCGCACCTAGAAATAATTGTGGGGTCGTAACAAAACTTGGCGTGAAGGTAGATGTCGAGTAGATATGCAAATGATTAGAAATGCAGCCTGATTGCTCACTACGTAATACCACTAGATCGCATTGAACTTCATTCTTCTTGGAGTATAAAACAGGTAATCAGAGCTTGTTTGAGTGTACTTAATCTTTTGCTAAGGTAGACATGCCGTTACGCCATCGAAGCCATTATCAGCAGCTGTCAGAGTTTGAGAGGGGAAGAATCATTGGGATGTTGGAAGCTGGGTGGTCAGCTCAGCGAGTAGCTCATCAGGTAGGCTGTTCTGATTTTACTTTGAGAAGGTGTTGGAACCGTGGACAAAAGAGACGTCATTTACATGGCGACCAGAACAGGCTCAGAACGCCCTCGACAGACCAGTCATCGAGAAGACCGTCACATCATACGACATGCACGTCTAGAGTCAACTACCTCATTGGCCGCTATCCAGACACAGGAAGCAGCTTCATTACGGGCCCCTGTGTCTTCCCTAACCATCGCAAGGCCCCTGGTTGAAGGACATCTGGTATCACGGTGCCCATTACGTGTGCTGCCAATGACAATCACCCACCGACGCCTCTGTTTGGAGTGGTGCCACGCACGACAGGATTGGACTTTAACAGAATGGAACCAAGTCATCTTCAGCGACAAATCTAGATTCAATTTGACCAGTGATGACAATCATGTTCGTGTGTGGAGGTTCCGTGCTGAACGCCGTAATCCTGCCTTTGCTTTACAGCCACACACCATTCCCACAGTTTGTGCAATGGTGTGGGATGCCATTGCTTACGATAAACGGTCGCATCTAATATTGATCCATGGCACAATGACTGGCCAGCGGTATGTTCACGACATCCTTCAGCCACATGTGTTGCCACTCATGGCAGGACTCCCAAGAGCCTGTTTTCAACAAGACAATGCTCGGCCATGCACATCACAAATCTCATGACTGCCTCCGCCACATTAACACCCTTACCTGGCCTGCTCAATCCCTAGATTTGTTACCAATCGAGTATATCTGAGATCATTTGGGATGGCAAGTTGGGTAGCCTACGAGATTGTCCGAACTAGATGCGTGTCTACAGCAACTGTGGAACGAGATGTCTCAGGACGCCGTACGGAACTTGTATGCCTCAGTGCCTGCTCATATCACATCGTGCATATGCGCTAGAGGTGGTCCAACAGAGTACTAAAATTTCCATTCATGTGTATACTTTTTTCTGCAATAAATGATCACTTTTTCTTTGATTTTCTAATCACTTACTTATATCAAAGAAGTACTTACATATTTAAAATTTCATTTCATTCTGACAACTCTTTCTTAGGGTGCAAATTTTTATGGCAATGAGTGTATTAGGTATGCTTTTTTTTCTCCTAATAACTAACAGCAAGTATGAGGTTAATAGTGGAAAATGATTTACTATTATGTTGTTACAAAATGCCCAGCTGCGGTAAGATAGCTTTCCTGCAAAGTGGGTTTAGGGTTGTTAGGAAATCGTCCATTTGGCAAGAAAATTGGCAAATATGCCATAGATGGAGCAAGAACATTGTAGAACAAAGTCTTACTGTTTTGCTCCATAATGTTCTCGAAGACAGGTTAAAAGCTATATGTGGAGTAGCACAGTATCTTGAGTTTTATCGTGAAGAGTATCTTGAGTTCAGTAGTAGTGTCTTGAGCTCCGAGAGAGACCAAACTGAGTCGGGAGCTTTACTTTAGTGCTTTGCAGTGAAGCTGTCTTTACTGTTGTAGCCTGTAGGCTGTGCTGCTGATTGTTTCAGCATAATTATTGTAGTTTTTCCACGACTGTAAAAATGTCTTTGCAACTCTTCTGTGTAATACTGTTGAATAAACTGTGTTTTGATTCTCCATCAAGTATTGTTGTCAATCACTCAATCCACAAACCTGTAGAACACAACTATATCAAGTGCTGTAAATTTTCACTGTTCTGAATCATATTTTCTGATATACATATCAGTTTATCAGTTTCTCTGTATTAATGATTTTACATATGTTGTGTATCCAGAAGTCCTCGTTTATTACTGATTATATTTTGTAGCTTTTATGTTTTCTTTGCGTTGTATTAATGGCTTAGTAGGGCACTAATTCACCTTGATAAGCATGTGCTCCTTTCCTGTATATATGTTCTGCATTGCTTTTCAGAAATGATGTACTAATACAAGAATAGCTGTTTGTTCTGCAACTGTACCATCTGCATTAATTTCTACATTTCACTGACAAAATTTGAATGTGCTTTTTTTTTTTGCATGCCATAGTAAGAAACATATTAAATTTATTAAAAAGTGAACAATTTGTACTTTTTCTTTAACATATTTGTATATTCAAGAAGGGATTTGTAGGGAAGATTTGGTTAACAGTAAGTCTACCTTGAGAGAAGGAAAACATTAAATTTAAGGAAGATCAGTCCAGGTTCGTTTTTAGGTTATTTCATCAAGTTTCATACAAATGTGAATTGCCTATATAATATTATTTAGTAATAAAAATAAAAATTGCTTTGTTTAATCTATTATTTATGTAACAAATTTTATGTTAAATAAATGCTACATAAATAATATATTAAACAAAATAATTTTTAAATTTACTTTTTAAAATAGATCAGGGAATTTAATCATAAATTGTAGATTTTATGAATGCTACTATTTCTTTTTTGATTTCTTGTTTGCTTTCATACAATCATACTATTATTGTGATTATATATATATATATTATTGGCTTTTAGGTCGGGAACTTTTTGAGAAAGATCAGTCTTTGGTAGATTCTGATCTTCAGTTCTTACAAGAAGGTAAATATTAATATATTATGCAGTAGTAAGAGTGTTTCCCTGTGTAAAATGTTTACAGTTTAATTAAGCAATTTTGATTTATGCAATGAAGTGAATATGAACAATTTTGTTACTTCCTATCAGTATTGTGTAAGTTAAGTTTAATGTAAGTGAGGTTTCTTTCTTTTTTTTTTTTTTTTTTTTTGGTAATTTAAAATCCTCATGCACCACAAAGTATCGCATGAGGCTTACAAATCGTAAGTAAAAAAAGCAAAATGCTAAGTAATAACATCAGCTTTCAGTGATGCAATGAAATCAAACATATAAAGAGGGGAAAAAAACACAAACAAAAAAGATATAACTATATAAACAAATCATTTGCAATGTTTAAAATATAATGATTGTTTGCAATGTTTAAAATATAATGCAGTGCATTTGCAATGTTTAAAATATAATGATTGCAATGTTTAAAATATAATTAAGTGAGGTTTCAACAGAAGAAAAGTAATAAGTCTCTTCTTTTTTAATCTAAATGCCATAAATTGTAATTATATTATAAAGGTTTTATGATTGCATTAATTTCAGCATTATTAGTCAGTCAGCTGAATAAAATTTTGGCCAAATTATGTTAAGAATTTTTCATAATGCAATATAACAGTCAGATCAGGTTGGATTGTCACTGAATATGTCACATCTGTCAACATAATTATGTGTATTGAAGTGTAAATTCTCATGTTATGTTAACTTTTCAATGGTAGCAGGAGTGGTCAGTAATGAAAATTTAATAAAGCAAAAATTTTACGTCTTTGCTATAGAAAATATCAATTTCTTAATAAATGTTTTACATCAGTAGTCTCGATCATTTTAATCATTAATTGGTTATAGATAGGGTGTTTGTTCCAAAGATTTCAAGATTTTAGTTATTTGAAGTATGAGTACATCATTTACATTTCCATTAAAAAGGAACTGGAATAACTCACTAGGAAATCTATAAATGGATGCATCTATAAATATGGCGATGATGCAGCGATTCATTTTTGTTTTTGGCATATTTTGCCCCTTATTTCTTGCAGTTTGCCAGTGTGCTTTGTTTTTTTATTTTATTTTAATTAATTAATTTATTTATTTTGTATGTAGTTTATTCCGAATTGAATGTGGAATAAATTTTAAATATTTTTTTTTCTTTTGTTTTGTATTATTACCATCACTTGCTACTATCAGCTTGCAGTTAGATTAGGTTTTGAACTGTTTCTTGCTTTGTATTTATTATTTTTTATATCTTTGTGTGTGTATATGTATGTAATATAAAATATGAATATGTAAAATATAAAATATGAAACAGAATTACTAACAAAATTATCAAACTTAATTGGAACTAATTGGTAATAGACTTAGAAATTGATAATTTTTGATTAAACATGTCCCCTCTTCAAGAATATATTTTGCATCATGCTATGTCTTCTTTCCCTGCAGTTTTTCTGCACTGCGAAACACTTTGTCCAGTTGCTGCTCAGGATTAAAACAAAAACTTTCCAAGCTTATAAATACTACTGTAATTATTACTTATCACTCTTTTGGTTGCTTGCTCTGTGAAGGAAAGTCATGTCTCTTCACTGAGATTCTTTTTCTGTTATCCAAACCATAAACTGCATATATAGCACTTGTTGGTTGAGTTTAGCATCCCTAGTGTTGTACCAGTTTAAGCTAAAATGTATTTCTGAATAATTGTTCCTATTCAAAATAAAGTGACATTTTAAACATCAAGCCCATTATGATTTTTACTTCAGTGAGCTACCCCACAGTTTTTCTCACCCGTGACTAAAAGGGGAATTTTTTTCATCTTCTACAAAAACTATATCATTTTATATATATATATATATATATATATATATAATGTTTC
>KK122409.1:120181-139982 GCA_000611955.2 Stegodyphus mimosarum
GTTATCTTACTCATCTGAATATGTGAATCTGAGAACAAATTTTAGAATTTTCAAAAAATTCTTCATTGTATATATAATTGTTTTCAATCATGATAAATAAATTATTTGTAAATTTTGAATAATGCACAGAACTCAAAGAAAAATTTCGGTAAATCTTTTTATTGAACTTTTCAAAAGTACTTTCTTATCAAAATAAAAATATTGCGTGCTTTACAATGATGACATATTGTCATTACTTTTGAGCAACATGTCCATTTGTGAAACATTGTTTTTGAGGATGAAAGTCACGAAAAATAAAATTAACACAGCAATTTCTGATAATTATTTTCCTCAAATCAAAATCAAACATTCTTTTTTTTTTTCACTTTTAATTAAATGGTGAGAATGTAAAAATGCCAGAGTGAACTATTGATAATAGAGTTATCAAGAGCCAAGTAATGAAATACTAACTGTGCTGTAAGGCAGGAATAAATGTTATTACTAATAAAATATACATGGTTGCTTCTAAACCACAAAGTTTATTGTAAGGTCCATGAAAGGTTTAAAAAATTGTTCAAAAAAAGAATTAATGATGAGAGGAAGACACACTTTATAGTAACAACATTATGTAAACAAAGGAATTTTTAATACTGCAGAAATAATATAAAAGCTTACTGTTGTGTGCTAATTTAGAATACCCACTTCAGGGGTCATTTTTTCCTGTATGGCCTGTTTCATAATCACACTAACAACAGCTACAGCAGATAGTCGAGTTCCCCTAATGACATTTTTTCCACTTCACTTCCACTTAGAATGTTTCACTTCATGAAAAGTGATTTGAACTGCAGTCTAAAATAAAGTGGAAAAAATATGTTCTGTGTGGTGATGACATGTTTTGATTACAAACAGGGAAAGGTCAGAAAGTCCTTCAGGTGTCTATTTTAAAGTAATAGATGTTTTTCAATTCATTTATCGATTTATACTAACGAGACTGGCAATAAAAGATCAGATTACTTGATGTTTATTTTGATAGTAATGGGAAATAGATCTCTACCTGTATCTTTGTCAGATTGAACTTTATTAGTAAAATTTTATTATGTATACAGAGAGTCAACAATGACTTAAAAGTTTTTTAATGAGAATTTTAGAAAGAAGAAAAAGACTCATTGCATGTGTTAACTATTTAAATTTATCACAAAATTCTAAAAAACAGGTTGTTTAATGATCATCCATGAAGCCTCTCATCACTCTCATGCCTCTGCATTGTAATCTGTGGTAATGCGATAGCATCTGGATCTTTAATCACGAGCTGAATATGCATAATAGCTATATATGGGCAACTCCCAATCTACACACATACAGTCAGCAACTATTTCCATCACCACACATGACTGTTTGATAGGGTTTTACTAGTTTGAGAAGCATTAGTCAGTAACCAGCAAAAAAGGTTGCTCAGTGGTATCTCAAACTCTTGTCTCTTCCATGATTGTGTCATCTCTTCTATATGTGAAAGAATTGTGCTATCTGACATAACCTTCATGTAGGCTTGGACTCCACACTGAATATCCAGTAAAGAAATTTTTTGCTCAAAATATAGTTGTACTTAAAGGCATCAGTTTACCAATAAAGAATTTTATTTCCAGAAGTGAATTATACCATTTAGAAAGTACAATTGTTTTATCACAACATATTTTATTCAGATATCATAGGCATTATTAATTGAGCTAAGTTATATCACACCTTGTTATGGGAGGTCATGCCAAACACCTGCTTTAAAAATAAATATGAATGTACAGCATTCTATTTTTTTCTCTTCTAAATGTTTGAAGTACTATCTGTCAGTGAATTTTTATATTTTCCATTTTAATTTTTACTGATTAAAGTCTTCCACTTTAACTGTGATTTTACTGCAAAGAGAACTCTCTTTCTAAAACAATCTCTTTACTCAGTGCAGCTCAGTAAAGCTAAAAATTTGGGCATAAAGTAGTAAACTGTTTTATCTAATGAAGTTTATTTTCTTAATTTTTCAGGCTCCATGCCTTTTTAATTTTTTAAACTTTTTTATTTTTATTTTTATAGGGGAAGAAGAGGTAAAGGTTGATGAATCACTTTTTCAAGAACTGGATGACTTAGAATTACAAGATGAAGACCTTTCTAACTAGCAAGACAAGATTTAAATTATAAAACACTGTACAGAGAATATATGGTTATTATGGTTATCAAAGCTGTAAATTTCCTTAAAACTAATCAGAAATAATATGCAAGGCATTTTGACCAACAGATTATCGAAATATATAAAAATATTGTGTAAAATTATTATTTAGTTTTCTCATGTTTTGAAATGTTTAATTGTTAAAAGAAGCAGTTTTCAGAGTTTTTGAAGGTTTTGTGTTTCTTGAAAATATTTGCTTATTTCTTTCTATGCGTTTGAATTTGATAACTGCAAAGAAAAAACGTTTCCTGTATAAATTAGTATTCTTATGTAGAATGATTATAAAATTGTAAGGATGTCTATGCCATCATAGTTATTCAATTAATAGCACTTCTATCATTTTTTATCAGTATGAAATTATTGCTTTAATACTGAAATGTGCCTTCAAATATATAAGTAACAAAACAATAATTATTTTATGTATAAGCACTACTTCCTCCCTGGTGGATATGATACTGCTAGCAAAGTTAAGGATGCGGCTATATGGTGCCTATAATGGTGGTGTTACTCGGATCGTGCAATTCTGTGACCTGCATAGCAGCTCATTGTTTAGACTACAACAACTTAAGCTCTGCAAAGTGTATTGAGATATCTCATTAGCCACCAGTTTGTTGTTGTGTTTATATGCATCATCTCTGTTCAACAAATCATAACATTTCTCCAATTCAAGCATCTGTGATGTCATCAATGAACTTTGAAACAGTTACTTTTATACTTTATTAGAATATTTTAGAATTGACTTAATTGTGCAATAAATTTTTGGATAACTATAAAAATAGTACACCTACACCATTATCAGTGAAAAAATAATCATATATTTTTGTTAATAATAATGACAACCATCTTCTAATGCAGTGATGGCCAACAGTGAGCTTGCATGCCTTGCATGGCCCATGTTCCCCTTTTGCAACCTGTAGCAAAGTTAACAGAATTTATTATTATTATTATTTAATGTGATTGTCTGATAGCATGTATATATTGAAGCTTTTAATCATCCTAGCAGAGGCATATTGATAGATTTTTAACATATGGAGAAAATCTCGAAATTTCACGCTTAAGTATTTAAAAAATTATTTTAACATTAACACTTCATTTGATATATTTCAGTTTTGCATTGCCTGTAATTTTTAACTAAGATAAGTATATCTTTACTACTTGAGTATAAATTTTCATCTTCTGAACTTGATAAAAGTAAAAATGTATTAAAAACGAACTTTAATATCTTGTTTTGTATGTGAAAGAATTCTGTATTCCTTTAGCTGGTATTGCATTTTAAAATGTAAAATTTAAGCCCATAAGTACCTCAAAGAAACAATAGAATGAAATTAGTATTTTAATTGCTGTCACCATTGCCTTTTCATTAAAAAATGTTTATAAAAATAATTCGAAATAAATATAATTTCTGTTTTGATATAAAAGCGTTTGTTATTTCAGGCAATATATTTAGCTAACTGAGTTCATAGAATACAATGTGTAGCTTGTATCATACCATATATCTTAAATTGGCCATTTGTTAGCACACTACTATTTTTCAGAAATGTTTCTGAAAGCTTTTATATTAATATGCATTCATAATTTTAACGGTAATAAACAAACTCCAGATATCTTGAATTCTTTCTAATTCTTGTGATTTTTCCTGTCTAATTCTTGCAGCTTTCCAAAAGTTTATTCTTTGATTGGTGATAATGATATTATTCTTTTAGTATGAAACTGCTTTTTTTTTAAACTGTCATTTCAGTGAAATTAACAATAGCTGACCTATTCATAAGTGCATCACATGTTATAATTTCATCTCCTATAGATCATATTTTATGTAAGCTTTGAACCAAACCAGATGCATGTAAAATGTATTTAATAAATATGAAACAAGTGTATCCTTTGATACATTGTTCAAAGTAATATTGTCCACCTAGTTTTTAGAGCTTTCCATGAAAAGTGGCTGAAATTAAAAATGCTGTTTTACTGCAGCCTGCCCCATTGCATATCTTCATGTAAAATTTTGAGTAGATAAATCAAATGGCATGTGTGTGTTTGGGTAACAAGATAAATCATAGAAAATTATCCCTTTTATTTTATTGAGGGTTAAATAATAATGATGTTACTCACATTAGCCGTTAAACTTTCTATTGGATTGATCCAAAAGTTTATCCTATTTTTAGAGATTCAAATCAAGAGTGGATTTGACATCCTACATGATGACTAGAATGTTTAGAAGGGAATAGTATATAAAGGCATAAAAAAAAAGACATACTTCTAAGAATAAATCATTTGTAAAATCATTTCAAACAGTTTAAAATGGCAAAGAATAAGGAGCATAGTAAATGCTGTTCCATGTGTGAGTTTGACAGAGACAGTACTACAGACCTGTCATAAATAAACATTTGTCAAATGTATAGGAAAGATTCGTTTAGCAACAGAACATGCTGTCGCTGGTTCCAGAAATTATTGGATGGAGACAGAAGCTCAGATTAACCACATTCCAGACGTTCATTAGTGCTTTTTGAGCTGATTCTGGATCAAGCCATGTTATATGCCTCCCATGCTATTGCTAAGAAATGCTGTTCGTACTCAGAACAACAATTGAAAGACAAATGCATACATTCAGATTAATCACAAAGCTGTATTAGTAGGTTCTATATCAACATTCTAAATAAAAAAGATAGATAAAAACCAGTGCTTGTCTTTTTTGCTTTCTTGTTCCAGAAGTGAACCATATTTGGAATAAATTATGATGGGTTATGATAAATAGGTACTTTACCTTAATGTCAAACCTTGAAAAACTGTATCTTGCATAGCAGCTGCTCCGTCCATGCCAAAAAATGAATTGCAAGAAAGATTTTGTTGAGTGTGTGGTGGGAAATGAAGCTGGATTAGTTCCCATGTAACCAAACCATTTGTGGTGATGTGTACTGCCATTAGTTAGACAAACTGAGGCAAAAGCTAATATTTAATGGGTGAGCACTTGTCATTTTTCAAGGATATATCTTTCAGCATAAAAACTCCAGACTTTATGCTGTTTTAATTGGAAAAAACTACTCGGCTTTGATTCATAAGTTTTATGTTATCCACAGTCTTTGCCCCTTCCAGTGTTATAAGTTGTTACAGATTTCCTTGGTCTGTCAAATCTCAAATAATGCACAAGATGTGAAAACATCATTACAAGATTTTTATATTCTAGACCAGAGGATTTTTATTGACGAGGAATTAATCTATTGGAAGTTGTATGGCAAGAAATTGTACTTAAGAATGGTAGTTATATGAACAAATATATACTTTTTTCTTTTATTTGCTTTTAATTTTCACTTTAAAATAGGATGAATTTTGTTTGAATCCGATATAATATTGCATAGTCTAAATATGTATTTATTTTAGAGATCAGGACAGACATCAGGCTTTCTTAATAGTCCTTAATTTATATGTGCTTGTGCAACATCTGCATATTTCTTTAATTGTAAGATACATCCTCTTTTTGAGTCATTTATAAAAGGAATTAAGAATATCTTATAACTGAAAAAATGTTCCAGCTGTTTTTTTGCACAAAAATATGAAATTGAAATTATTTCTTCAGTGATAATTATTTTTTGGAATAATATCAAAATGCCAGTCTGTAGTTTTATATCTGTGTTCTCTTGCATGCAGAACAGTGCACACCAGATGCATAATTTTCTTTTTCCCATGCGCAGTAAAACTTCTTTTCAGTGTAGTTTTATAATATAATATTTTAACAACATTTTGATGCTCATGGAATCAGAATAAAGAAAGTATATGAATTCAATTAACCTGTTTCAAGTATCTACAAAGCTTTCTATTTGCCAGTTTATTTCAGTTCAACTATAAACTAATTGACATTTTGGAAACACCCACATTCCCTTTATTTTTCAATAAAATTGGAATAAATAAACTTGGAGATTCTGTGTAAAAATATAGTAAAATACAAATAAATTCTAATCAAGTGACAAATAAATTCTAATTCTAGTGAAATAATTCAAATAGCTTAAGCAGCTCACTTCTAAAAAGTGATAATTAGCTACTAATTAAGTAGACGATATCGCATTTAATCTTTCAAAAAGCTACTTCAGATCTCAAGAAAAAAGACAGAACACAAGTATCTTTAACATAACAAATTTAATTATTCACAAAAGGATATGAAGTCCACAATGTGATATAGGCACATCGACAGTAACAATGAATAAATGTCATGGTTATGTCAGGCAGAATAGAATACATTTTATACATAATTTGTAAATATTTATTCTAATCGCCTTAGGTTATGTGTCTGTTTTCTGTCTGTATTCCTCCGCAATCACAAGTAAATGAACAGTGTTCATATGAAGCAGAGAAAAAAGGTCAGCATGCTACCATCTACAAAAGGCTATTGTAATGAGAAGTGCCCCATATAGAGAGATAAATTGCCTCAATACATTACAATTCAATTTTGACAGCATGCTGTCTGAACTGAAAATAGTCATGAAATTATTTCATTGAACCTAAGGTGTGACCCTTGTCTTTCTATAATAATATTCTGGAAGGGTATTAATTCTTTCCTTAACCACATATCTGAAATTTTGTTGTAGATCTTGTAGTATAATGTTCAAGACCTGGCTAATGACGTTCAGTTAACCTCAGAGTTCCACTGTTTGTACATCTGCAAAGTAATGCCATCAGAATTATTAATGTATGTGAGCTATCAGAAATACTGTTTTACATAATCATGTAAACATAAATCCACAAAGTTCTTGTTTCAATGGCAAATTTCTGTGACAGTTATACTAATGATGACTTTGAAGTTATCTATACGATTAGAAATGGAGTTGTTACCATCAATATGCATTGCTAGTTACTGGTTCACTTTCTTTACTGTCATGAACTACATTTTTCAATTTATAGGTTGGTGTCACAGTGCCATCTATGAGTAAATTTTTGTATTCATTTGAAATGCTTCAAGGCAATCATACTGGTAAGAACAGTTAATCATTTCTTAAACAAAAATATTTATCTTTTCTCAGTGTGCTGTTATTTATCATATGGACTTTTTCTAATTATTATGTCAACTTTCTTTAAATGGTCTATCCCACTTGTTAGCTGTTTATACCATTTGTTTCATTTCTTGTGTTAGAAACAGTTAAAATAATGAATACTCATGTTATAAGGTAGTTCATTTTTATTTTTGACCTCATTTCAAATGCTTAGTTTTGTTTCGAAATTGACAATTTAGTGCATGCATTATTTTTTATTTTAAATTTTGCAGATTCTAGTTGATAAAACTTAAGATTATGATTTTTCAATGAACGCAGATGAAGAAGATGTCTGGCATATTTTTTATCTTTTTCTTTCTTTCATGCAGCTTTCACAAGAATGTAAATTACTCGGTTTTATTAGAAATTTTATGTTAATTCATTCTCTTTCTTCAAGTAAAGCTCAAATATCTTTTGAAAGCAAGTGGTTAAATAAAAGAGAAAAATCAAGCAAACAGATTTCATAGGATGAATAAAGTGTGTGTGTTTTCCAATTATTAAGCAATGTTTAATTTTAATTCAGTGTTTTCTTTACAATACTTTAAAAACCTTGAATAAAATGAATCCATTATGCAATTCAATAAATATCTTCTGTAAGATGATCCCCCTGACAGACGACCAAAATTGTCTGGAACCATAGATGTTTAGTTGTCTCAGACATAGTTCATTGCATTTGTATTCAATTAAAAGGAAAAGAAAATATTATTTTTTATGATGATAAAATGACCTTTGTGATTCATAATACACAGCTTTTGCACTTCTGTACAGTACCGTATAATTATTTCTTGTCATTTAAATCAATGAAAAATTAACAACTAAACTTTACATAGTTTATGTGCTCCAAATCTATAGAGTCTGTATACCTTAATCTGTATCTTTTCTAAATTATTTATCAAATATATCATCAACTACATTTAATATCAAAGCTGTTAGACAAGTATAGCCATTCCACAGTACAGAAAATGTTTCAGTGATTAATCAGTGCTGCCTTACAAATCGTTAGCTTTCGGAGGCCATTTCTAAAGTATCCAACTCTGGTTTAAAAACAGTACATGCTTTCTTGTTTTACAAAAGTGCAACATTCATGTGAAACCTTTCATAAGCCAAAATAATATAAAGCAAAGAAACAATTTATAAGAGAAAATCTTGATATTTGTTTGAGCATTCTCAGGTCCTCAAGGACATATATCAAATCTTACCAAAACACTCTTAAATCCTTAACTGACCTTAAAGCAAGCAGTGATACAGCGAATGCACATCCCATGCAAATAGAAATCAATTAATGTAATTTTATTCCACTCATTTGAAGTAGAGCAAAATGTCATGGATATGCTGATGATGATGTGTTAAGTCATCAGAGACATGGTAGTGGTAAATGGAAGATTTGCATTAAAAGAAAGAATATCTATGACTGGTATTATCATCGTTTGTATCTGTCACTTCGTCGACACTTACGATTTTTGCCTGACCAAAGGCGAAAATCTAAATTTGTTTTGTTGCGCTTTTACTGCTACAATAAGTTAGATGATACATTCAACTGCTTAAGACTGATATAAATTTTTCCTTCTGTTGTATAGTTCATCATGTGTTTTCCTGCCTCCAACCCCTATAAAACTAAACTCAGTAGTGCAACAGACCCTAGTGGGCCACTCCCTGCAGTGCCCTTTTTCTGCTTTCTTGACCTTTGGTCCACGGAGTGTATCAGCATATGCCATGAACAAGTGGTCAGCTTTTCGCAGGTAGTGCTGCTGCGCGACGTGCTAGCCACTTCACCACCGTATGGTCTTTCAACCCCTATAATGCATAATTGTTGACATTTTTCGGCTATCTTTGCTAAAAAATTGCTAAACCATAACTATTATTTTCCACCCTTCTACATAAAAATGAAACATCTCTTCTCAATTCTAAAATTCTTTTCACAATTTTTATTAACCCCCCCCCGCCCCCAAAAAATTTTAATTTAAAGGTCATTCCTAAAAGAGAAATGTTGTAAAGCGAATGCTCCTAAAATGAGACATACCTTGTATAAGTACCGAGATTCGAATCAAGATTTCTTTTTTTAGTTGGAGGTAGTTTCTAATCTTTTACCTCATCAAAGCATGCAAGAGGATTTCGTTAATTTCTTACAATTTTTTTTCTTTTTTTTTAAATTTGAATACTTTCCACTCTACTTGCAAGTTTAATTTAACATCAGAACATGTAATGTACATTATTAATTCTCTGCGAGTCTTTTACAATGTAAGTCAACATTTAAATTTGTCATTTGGTAGATTATCAAGCTTAAATATGTGTTAAATTAAAAATTTGAAACGGAGTTATAAATCGTAGATTGGCTGGGTGTCAACTTAATTGTTTGCAAAAGCTAAAGCTAAGCAAAAAATATTTGGCTTTGAATTATTATTATGTTTAATTTATAGATTTTACAACTGTACTAATCGTCTAGGGCGTCTAAAATTATGCAGCTGGGCCTTATTAATGACATAAATAGTGTTGTACGCTAACAAATTTATACTTTGCGATAGTCTCTGAGTGCCCCCCTTTTTTTGTTCAAGGTGTTCAATTTAGTTTAAAGATCTCTTTTCGTACATGCGGCAAACGAAAAAGTTTAATATAATTATAAAAACTATTATTTAAAAAATATAGAAAGGGATTATACTGACGGTAAAAATACTCATGTTTTTTAAATGTATCTTTTGTGCCATCATTCTAATTAAATTTTAAATGTTTCTAGCACACTTACATCTTGCACCAAAAAAAGGTGAGGGGGGGCACAGTTCTATATCTCCCATTCTATTTTGCCGATTGACGAAATTTAACTTGTGTTTTTCATTTCTCGAAAGCGCGATTTAGGATATGTATTTATATACATTGTTCTAGCATAGGTATTTTGACACAAAATCGGCCTTTTTCTGAAATAACATACTGATTTTTTTCTATATTTCGATTCTTCGACTCAGATTATGCTCATATTAAATTTTGTAAAATTTGATGAGGTTTTCGAGAAAAATTTAAACATTTATCTTGGCTCACTTTTTTCAGTTTGCGCCACTTGGGGGATAATCGTAAATTTTCCTTTCCCTTTTGTCACTGCGCACAAGGAAAAAAAAAAGGTGTATCCTTCATTCTTTCAAATAAATTTAACAAAATGAGTAAACCACGTTTCGGGTTATTGTCTCTTATAACAAAAATGCCAAATTCCAAAACGTGCCAATGTAGAAATTGACGTATATCTTTTGAAATTTTAAATCAAGACTATTAATTTTTTGCAGGTGTGCCTAGAAATGCATCTACTTTAAGGTGATGATGAAAATTTCATAGGTTATAATACAAAACGTTTTTTCAAAAATTTATAAAAATTGTTTAAAAATACAAATTAAACAAATAAATCAAGAAATATCTGGGAATTTCATTTGGATTGAACCTAAATTTCGAAATATGAAAGGAAGAATCAAATAAGTTTAATAAAAAAAGAGAGATTAATTAACATATACCAAATTGAATTAACATGGAGGAGCTAAAATTTTGAGACCTAGTTGTTTAAAAACCACTCTTGCAATTTTAGCAAAACTTGGCGCTTTGCCAAAATGTGAATCATAGAACCGGGGGGGGAGAACACCGGTATGCTATTATAGGAAAAGTCCGATTTTGTGTCATAATACTTATGTTAGAGCAATGCTCATAAAATATAGAGTACTGCAATATATACCGTAGACACGCTTTCCAGACGTGACAAACGCAAAATTTAAATTTAAGCATTTATCTTGGCGCACTTTTTAAAATTTCGTCAATTGGCCTAGTAGAATGGGAGATACAGAACTGTCCCACCCTTTTTTGTGTAAGATTAGCTTCGTATAAAATGAAGGTTTTTGAGCGCAAAGGGTGTTAGCCCAGCAGGGCCATTAATTTCGTTTTGGCATTTTGCATCGATTCACTTTTCAAACTGTTGCCATCAAATATTAGAGTATTTAAAGAAATTAAATAATGAAGAATCTGCATAAATGCATGTATGTTTCTCGCATTGTTATAAAACAACAGTACCTAGAGCCATCAAATTTTGAATAATGTAATCCTCCACCGAATACGGGCATGTGGAAGCCCTAATTTGGAATTTGTTCAATTGGAATTATCTGTTTCATATTTTGTCAGACAAAGAAGAAAAAATCTCTTGATGAAAATAAAATCTTCTTAATGAAAAGAGAAAGAATTTTTCATTAAGAAACTCAACGATTTCAAAGCGAGGAATTTCACTACTGTACTTGGAAAAAAACATTCCTATGGCACTACTGTACTTGGAAAAAAACATTCCTATCTCCAGCGCGCGAGACTGTGTATCGGAAATTCTAAAGATTTTAAAGCTCATTTTAAAGTTATTTTACGCTATTGCTGTTGAATTTTATGGTTTAAGTGCGAAGAATATGATATTTAATAAATAAAGGTAACGCAGAAAACATTAAAAAAACCCTTTGGGCGTAATGTAAAATCTGGAAGCTTTCTGATTTTTTTTATATTTTTTTAAAATTATTTTTTGAGTAGCAACTTGAAAATGTAGTCCTTTGGAATAACTGTTTAGGAGACATTCCAGAAGAGAAAGTATGTGCAACATTACTTATTCGTGAAATTTGGCTGCTTGTTTATTGTTGTTGAATGTATGATAAAAATACTTCTAAAATTTACAATATTTTATCAAATATGATTACCGATTTAATTGCTTTATTTCCCAATTTAACAAATGTATCAGAATTTCTTTAATCAAGGACACAGTTAAACAATAGACTCATATTTCTGCAACGAGGAAAATGTTTTATAATGTCACGAGTTTCATTAAATTCTTTTACTCTTTACAAAGTGTTTATAGTTTTCAAGAGAAAAGGAAAACAAAATGATTTATTATCAGCTCTATAAGCCAATCCATGTAATGCAGTGCGTTTTACAAGTCAATATAATGAGCATGAAGAAGGGCAAACTAAAAAGAAATAAAATCATTTGCATTAAAAACTAAACTCGTCATTCAAACGTAACACTCTTACACTTTTATAATTTGGTATTTGTACTATGGTTCTATAATTCTAGACGAAATGAGTGGCCTATATAATAAAGAACACTAACAATTTTATTAACGGTACTTACTTTTTAAGTACTAGTATATTGGCACATTGGCTTAGCCGAAACCAGTGGCCAAATGCGAGTTTCTTTTCCTCTGCAATAGGTGGCGTTGTATTCTGACTTAATAAACGGCCGCCCATTGAAATTCCAAATGTCAGTATGTAAATTATAAACATTCAATTTAACAGTTTCAAGAAAACTAATTATGCAATCCGAATATGAAAGCTAATAGGTAGTTTTTCATCATAAATGCAATATAAAATAATCCTGAAATAAGTGTAAAATAATAAAAACGTTATAAAGAACATGAACTAATTTACTGGGCTACAGTTTTACTTGCTCTAGCACAATTTTCAGTAATAGTACAATAATGTAAAGATAAACATTGTATCCTGTATAGGCAGTAAACATGCATCGAATATATACACCATTTGATGTTTTCACTTTAACAACTCTTGTTTTATTATCTTTTAAAACGTATACAGTTCTAGCCAAAGACCATTTAAATGTGGTAAAATTATCTTCCTTTAACACAACTAACATAACTTCCCTTAAATTTTCATTATTAATAAACCATTTAGAGCGTTGTTGAAGATGATTTCAACAATCAGTTTGCCAACGTTTCCAAATAATTTTAATGAACTTGGTAATACTCTGTCATTTAGAAAGTCTATTATCTGTAAGATGATACAAATCAAGATAAGAAGCAATGAAACGTCCAATCAAAAAATGAACCCAGAGTTAAGGCCTCAAAATTATTGGCATCTGTTGATAAAGGTAAAATTAAACGAGAGTTATTAATACCTTCAATCAGTGCGGTAACGTCCAGAATGCTCAAACGTAACTCTCTAACACTTTCATATAGAGGCTGTTCTAACACTTCTTAGAAGATTTTGCTTTCTTATAAAAAAGTCGTCTGCTTGGAAATTTTTTTTAACGGAAACTATATTTTCTAAGTACAGATTATCGTCTGCTATGCGACAGTTTTGTTTTGATTCAAATTAGCGCTTTTAAAGAAGTAATGGTTGAAAGGCTATATTTGTGCTCTTTCCCAAGAAAATAATTCGTGTCTAATTATTAAAAAACATTGTGAAAGTCATCGTTTTTCGATATCTAAAGCTACGATAGGCAGTATTGTCAATAAGAAAGGGGGGGGGGAAAGATAGTTTGGCTTCAAGCGGAAAAAGTTTATCCAAATACACGTCCAGGCGACGCGCTTCATATGTTTCAAAGGAAATATATTTAATGTTTAAAAAAAAAAAGAACCCAAAAAGGCAAAGGACAGCTGCAAAATAATTAAAATGATCAGTGTCAACTAATTAAAGTGATTAATTCCGATTTTAATCTTAAAAAAGCGAAAACACATAACGTGCATCGTGTTTCTTCACGACATATCACCGTACGCAGAGCGCCTGCAGAATTCTTTATAAGAAACATCTATCCGGACAAAAGTGTTGTCACAATAGATGAATTTTGGGTGTATTTAAATGACTGCAATAAAAGGGATCCGTTTATTTTCATCAAAGAGGAGAAAAAAAATCTTAAAACATGGTTAAAAAAATCTAAAAATTTTTCAAAGGCATTTATGATTGTTGTTGGTTTTTCATCTAACGGCAAATTAAAAATAAAGACAGTGGAGAAAAATGTTGGGATTAATTCTACATATTATCAGGAACATATTTTATAACCAGTTTTCAAGTATGAACAACATTCTCTTTACCCAAAGTACCACAGTTCATCTTTATTTTCGTGATTATTTAGCCCAGAAATTTTATTATTGCAAGAATTTTTTTATATTTAATATTTTTTTTTATTGGCCGGTGCAGCCTATCTCAGTAGAATTTTATTTGTATTTATTTACTAATTTACCCCAGTTATGCATTGTTTTAAATAGCTATTCTTCTCTCAATAAGTGTTCAACTGCATCAACTTCATAAAAGATATGCCATGCCTATAGCTTTCCAATAATTGCTATACATCACCTTCAGTCATCGCTCACCTCAACAACTTCACCAGCGGCTCCTAGATGGTGCCACATTTGCTTGACTTCGCTAAGGAAGATGAAAATTGTTGGAACTCTAAGCTTTACTAAGACTACCCAGCAGGGTAACTAATTGTTAAGTAAAAGCCGAATACTCCAATCTACCATAATTCACCGAATCAGTAGAACTATATCGAGACAGAGCAAGCAGCCGTAAATCAAAATCCACTGTTAATTTCCTGGAAAAAATGGAACAAGAAACGGGTAACGAGGCCATACCCTTCACTCCTGTTCCTTCTAAATCTGCTAATGTAGCAACCATGAATTTTTGCGCTTTTCGACTTTAAAAAAGCGAATTCTCTAAATACAATGAAATCTAAAAAATCTGGGAACAGCCTCTATAATTTAGTATTTATACAACTTAGTTTCGATATGACTGTCGAAAGCTGTACGGACATTCTACGTAATGTGATAAATACGTCATATTATGCAAGGCACTAAAATTGTCATTAATGCATAAGATAGAGGATTTGAACTGGGAAAGAACTGGTATGGTGAATGTACAAGATGTTTCAAAAGTAATGGAGCAGACTTTAAGGTGTGCTATAACAAACTTTTCATCATGGAAAGCAAGGTCTCAAGCTAAGTATAGCGAAAAAAACTTTCAAAATGTTCTTATAGCTAGATATTATTTCCTTGCACACCTGACTGCAGAGGTCTCCGATATAGAATGTGTAGTAAATTACGACAAAATAAAATTACCATTCTGAAATTTTTGAATGTTTAACACAATTCTGTTTACAGTTACATTTTATTAGACACACCTACAATGACATAATAAAAGTCTACGTATTTGCAAGTCGAGAATGAACTTGTAATCATTTCCTAAACTTGAATGCTTTTGACACTGCAAACTTGCACATAGAACGCAGCAAATTGAAATAATTCCTTAACTCTTTGAAGGGCGGTGGTTACCTCCCTTACTTTTGAAACATCTTGTATATTCAAGATGTAAACACCTTTCTACGTCTTACTCACCCGTGTGAAAGGTTTCCAACATTGACCACTTCTGAAGTTCCCTTGTAGCTCACTAGATGGCAATCAAGAAACATAATCCAGTAACTGATGCAGCAATTCGTCTTCAAGAAAATAAGCATCAGCCATAAAAGACAACATCATGACGATGTGCTTCTGCAGCACCAAGATAAATGCCTGTAAGAACAGAGTGGGAATGCAGCACATGAAAGGTTGCACTCTGCTTGAAAAGAAAAACTCTTCCCATGACAAAGTATGTGTAATTGTCGCAAATAATTTCATTGTAACACCTGACATAGTCAATAAAACAAGAATTTTATTGACTTATATCAGGTTTATTGACCTTTTCCTACCTCTCAAAGAGTTAATTGCCTTTGAAAACACAAGAATTCGAAAGAGAAAGAGTTGAATTTGAAGAATTTGAAAGAGTTGAATTGTCTTTGAAAATAGAAGAATTTGAAAGAAAGCCTTTGAAAAGAGAGAATTGTCTTTGAAAAGAGTTAATTGCCTCTGAAAATGTTAATTGCCTTTTCCTGCCCCTCAAAGAGTTATTATACGCAGCGAATTTCATTTCATAGGTCACGCAACAAACCCCGAAATCAATTCTATAACGGAATGTTAAAAAACTAAAATTAACCTTTTTCCTTAATTCGCTAAAGCAAAATCCTATAACCATGCTTAGCACTGCCGTTGTTGCCAGGTTTACTCTTGCACATACGTGAAAGACAGCAGATCAGCCAAAGAAATTAGGCTCTGGAAGTTGCTTTCCCCACATCAATATTTCGTGCGAAAAGAGGGATATAATGTCTCCCTTATTTTCATTTGTATACCAATCCATTCTAATTCGCTAACTTCGAAGCATAAGCTATGAAGTTGAGGACTCAGGCGCGAATGTCGCTCCGGAGGTCTGTATATTCGGCGCTATAAAAACGGCACTGAAGATATGTCTGAAGGGAGTATATTGGGGAATTAGATAAAGTAATAGAAATAGTGTCTCTTAGTTAAAAATTAGCTTGAATAGTTAATGGCCCCAGTAAACTGATAATATTTCAAACAACAACCATTCAATGGGAAGCAAAATTATGGGACAACCGAGGATAAAATCGAGACAACATAAATGAAAAAACACAAGTACAAAATGAATAATAGAGGTGCATGCAAAAAGTACTGCTTTTATACCGCTTCTGAAAAAGCCGTATGTCCGCCTCCTTTTTGTTTTGAGAAAGGCCGCGTATTTATTCATACGGGAACCGCTTTTCAACGTCTAACGATTTAATGTTGTGCTCGTGCATTCTAAAATGAAAGGCATTTTTTCAGTATATTTCATAACTCTTCAAAGACTATTCTATTAGTTTTGAAACACCCTGTATAACCCAAGGTAATGAGAGATTATCGATACGAAAAGATCAAGTTAAGATTATAGTAACTCTTTAAAAGAACTAAATTGAAAAATTTTCCTTCCATAGTAATAACTCGTTAGGCAACTTGGAAAAAAAAAATTCTTGAGGAACACAACGTAGAACAATTGCAAATAACATAAAATTGCGGATGACACTTCCTTATGTAGAAGCTCTAGAGTCGCTGAGTAGTTTTTTTTTTTTTTTTTTCGTATTTACCCCTATCTGCGGCAGAGTCCAATTTCAAAAGATTGAGGGAAGAGAGCAAAGTCCCTCCGGTCAGTCCAACCTCAAAATCAGGAAGAAAGTTATATAGCTTCTTTGGTTTATTAAAAAAACAGACAAAGAGTAACGAAACTGAATCACGAAATTTGCAGGTTTAGAATTTTGATTTATACTATAATAAGAAATTTTCAATATTAACTGTAGTCTGGAAACTTCATCTTTAAAAATAATTTGTCGTTAAAATTATTTTCAAATTAAAAAAGAATTAAAACTGTATTTTGGTCTTTCTTTTCGAATTTTAACTTTAAATAATTTTAAGCTAAATAGTCAAGATTCAGATTAAGAAAACTGTACATAAAAACGAGCTATTCAAAATAGAAATGCCATACAGTTAAAACAATACTTTTATTTTAACATAAATTAATTTTATACTTATCTGATAAAGAAAAGTCATAAGCAGGGCTGTGGAGTTTTCAGTCTTGTTTATTTTTCATGCGAGAATTGTAATAAATATTTACAGAAAAAGAAGCAAAACAGTATTTGTTTTGCTAGGGCGTATTGGTTTCACTACTCGACTATCCTCGTAAAAATCCCTTCCGAACACACTCGTAACAGACATCCAATTAACTGGCCCAAAAAACTCACATTTCTTATAGGAAGCTACATGCGATTGTTGGCATCTCACATATGTAGGATTTTCTTCACTTTTTTTTCGGAGCTGGGGACAATCATCTGATTTAGTGGTTGTGATGCTTGCAGTATCACTTTCAACATCAATATGCGCTGTCTGGCTGTTTTTCCAGGATTTCGATGAAACAGGCTTCATCGGATGGGGTCGCATTCTTTCTTTCACATTTCGAAATTTTGATTAATTCCAAATAAAGTTCGCCCATTTTTTTATGGTTTATTTTTTTAATTTGTATTTTTAAATAATTTTTATAAATTTTTCGTACAACATTTTTAGTTATAATCTATAAAAATTTTACCATCATTTTTAAGTAGATGTATTTGTAAGCATACCTGCAAAAAATTAGAGTTTCTTATTCAAAATTTGAAAACTTAAAGATATACATGAATTTATATATTGGCGTGTTTTGAAATTCGGCAAATTCGTTGAAAGCGATAATAATATCAAATGTGGTTTACGCACTTTGTTAAAATTATTTGAAAATAGGAACGATATGACATTTTTCCGCTCATGCACAATGTAAAAAACGAAAGGGAAATAGGTTGCCATTTATTAAGAAGTCCGCCAAGTGAATTATTCTTGGCGCAAACTAAAAAAAAATTCGCCAAGATAAATTTCTGAATTTTTCAATAAATTTCGTACCAAATTTTACAGAATTTAATATTTAGGCAATAATATTAGGCATTTGAGTCGTAGAATCGAAATATGGAAAAATATTGGCATGTCATTTCAGAAAATGTCCGATTTTGTGTCAAAATACCTAAATTAGAAAAATGCTATATAAATCTAATATATATCCTTTCGAGACATGAAAAACGCAGTTTGAATTTCGTCAATCGGCGGAGTAGAAGAGGAGAAATAGAACTGTCTCTCCCTCGCTTTTTTTTTCGCAGTGTACAAAAACAACAAGCAATCAGTCATGGTGCAGTCATAGCAATTAGTCATGGGGAAAAGAAAACAATTAACATTACTTTGATTTCTGACAGACTTTGACGTAACGTTTTCCGTTTGGTTAGCAGCGGTTATGACTATGGCAAAGCGCATGAGGGCTACTTGCCTAAGGAAAGGATGATTTCGTGGAGGATTTTCTGAGAACAAATATCTTGTGGTCACATTGCGCATAGGAAACACCATGAAAATTAACCATGCAGCGAGCCCTTTTGCCTCGGTTCGAACCTGGGTCCAACCATTTAACACATCAAGAGCCCCGTAACATTTTCAGTCTTGAGTCATACTTCAAGTACCATTCACTTGAATGTTAAGCTATTGCTACATTAAAAGCGCCCAGAGGTTGCGCACATTTAGAAAACTTTGATATAAAAAAAATCTGATGTGTACACTATATGACTTTCTTGTATGAAATATTAAATTATAAGCCTCCTTCCTGCCTTTCGTTTAAACTTATTGGATTGAATTAAATCTACTTCGCAGATAGCGCATAAACCACAATATAATAAATGCACTCTTTAAAAAACACTGTAATTGTTTACCATGGCGATACTCTGAGGCTAAGTTCACTTAACAGCGTTACATCTCTTTCATTTTATAACTTAGAATCTACACAAATTATGTATATCTTCTGAAGAATTATCTAATCGTTGCGACATGTTCTATTCAAATACTATAATAAATCTAAGAAATATAAATTAAAAGATTTAGAAAAGAGAAAAATATAAAATTAATTAACTAAAATATAAGATGTATAAAAGAAATTAAACGGAAAAAAAAGTAACAGTTTTTCACAGACGATCCAGTATTTCTCATTCAATTAATTCAGTTCTCACTTGGTAACAAGGCAAAAATATATAAAATCTCAAAATATCTATATTAAAAACTGCGAAGTAAATCTTAAAGACTTACTTGCATTCCCTCGAATAAATTCCAGAATGAGTTATGCATAATTTAATTTGCAATAATAAAAGAAGGGTTTATCTCTGTTGTTGCGAAGCTTAGTTTCTCTTGATTAGCAACAAATCCACCATTCTGCTAAGTTTCAAATGTAAACAAATATGGCTGCTTCCGTAGTCATAATTAGGCTTTGCTGCACTTAAATAACTTTTAAATTGTTGATAATTCTACAAATACTGCATACAGATTTACTATAGGTATAAAAACTTTAACCGGAAGGTAACAACAACGTAATTCAATCATTTTTAAAGCAAAAAA
>KK122409.1:140096-165876 GCA_000611955.2 Stegodyphus mimosarum
TATATTTATATAATTTTGGTGCGGCCGATTGCAACCAAAAAGGGAGATGCACATCTAAATGTTATAGCAGTCCTATATACAAAATTTCAATTTTCTGAGGCTACTCGATTTTGAGTTATACGAGATACATACATACGTACGGACGTGCGTGCGCTGCGAAAAAAACTCTTGAGAATCCATTTTAAATCAGTTTTATAATTTGTTTTGGAGAAAAAGAGCCCTTTATTCTGTCCTTACCTACAGATGCCACGCAAAAACATCTTTAAATTTCATTCGATAGCTGTCAAAACGGATATTTTCGTTGAAATAATGATACGCGAAATTTTTCGCGATTACAATACTTCCTTTTTACTTGTACAAGGAAGTGAAAATCGCCTGCTTGGAAACAAAGTTTTAAGTGCAACTATATTTTTGAAAGTGTAAATTATCATTTGCTGTTTCACAATTTTGTTTTGATGCAGAATGGCACTTTTAAAGAAGCAATGGATGAAATGCTAGCTTTGCGCTCTTTCCGAAGAAAACTGTTGGTATTTAATTATTAAAAAATACTCTGAAAGCATGATTTTTCGGCTTAAAGCAACGATAGATAATATTGCCAATAAGAAAGGAAAAACGTCAAAGTTTGGCTTCAAGGACAAACATTGTTCAAAATACATATCCAAGGAAAAAAAGGAATATTTCGAATGTTGCAAAGGTAAGAACTTTAATGATAAACAAAAGTCTTGGAAGCACAGCTGCATAGTCATTAAAATGCCCAGTGTCAACTGTAAACAAAATGATTCATGCTGATGTGAATCTTTAAAAGGGCGAAAAAACGTAACGTGCCTCTTCTTTCTCCACGACATATCGCCGAAAGCAGAACGCGCTGCAGAATTCTTTATTAGAAACATTTATCCGAACAAAATGGAAAAATATTGTCACAACAGATGAATCTTGGGTATATTTAAATGACACAATAAAAAGAGATCCATTTATTATCATCAAAGAGAATAAAAAAATCTTAGAACATCTTTCGAATGTAAAGAAAGTTTTTCAAAGGGATTTGTGATTGTTGCTGGTTTTTCATATAACGACAAACAAAAATTAAAGAGAGTGTAGAAGACTGTTAAGGTCAATTGCACATATTATCAGGAACATATTTTGTAATCAGTTTCCAAATATGAAACACCTCCTCTTTACCCACAGTGCCATCAGTCAATAGAATTGCATCAAGACAAAGCAAGCAGACCACATCAAAATCCACTGTTCATTTTCTGGAAAAAATGGAACAAGAAACTCCATACCTTTCACACAAAGATCGACCTTCACTCATATCCCTACTTAATCTCCTGAGATAGAGTCCAGGGATTTTTGCTCCGGACATTTTAAAAAGCAGATCGTCCAGACGTCGATCTACAACCCTCCTTGGATTTCGGAAAGCTGTTCAAGAAGGAATCGGATAAAATAGTTCTTCCATTACTAAAAAAGGCTTCACTGCCTTTAGAAATTATGGCGTTGAAAGATAGCAAATAATAAAGGTTATCAAATAGAACATTTAAAATACGAAGACTATAGGTAAAATATTTCTGGAAACGCAACGAAAATCTACTAACAAATCTGTGGACAGCCTTAGTAGTTGTTTTACTACTTGTAATTATCTCCATTAAAAATAATCAGGTAACAGAGAACATTTCCTGGGCCATCTGATCACATTATTATTTTTTTTGGAGGGGAAGGGGATAGATTTGCGTTATATTTCCCCCAAAAACACTTTTTGGGTAAAATCTAACGCTTTCGAGAACATCTCGAAAAGTTACTCTGCTCAAGATTAATAACCTTCAAACATTGCTTCGCAAGATGGAAATGAAACAGAACTTTCTTCAAAAATGTCTCAATTTAGTTAAACAAGGATTGTTCAGAACCAAATCCCTGACTTTGTGGATATATTGCTCATTAATAGCTGATTAAAACAACGCAGCTTATATTCATTGAATTTTCTACCTTCCTTAAACACCTTTTTGGTAGTGTTACCTTTCAAAGACATTTTACATTTGAGAGGTTTCTAAGGCAGAAAATCCATTGCGAAATCAAAACTGAGTATGGATTTTTTCACCCTCAATTCGTCATTCTCGAATAGTAAAAGGAAATCAAATAAGAAGTATTGCTAAATGTCAATGAAAATCTTAAGAAGTTCGGAAATACAGGTTTGCAAATACACTCATGGACAAAAAAATTAGCGCACCAAGAAGGAGTCGTCAAAATGAAACGAAATTTTACATACGTAATGACTGCTTTGATATAAGTAAATGATAAGGAAATCAAAGAAAAAGGATAATTTATTTCAGAGAAAAACGCAAAAGAACGGAGGAGTTAATACTCCGTTAGACCCCCTCTAGCGCGAATGCATGATGCGATACGATCGGGTATTGAGTCATACAAGTTCTGTATGATGTCTTGAGGCATTTCGTTCCATATTTGCTGTAACCTTGCCACTAGTTAGTTTAAACTTGTGGGATGCCCAGCTCGTCGTCCCAAATGATCCCAGATATACTCGATTGGAGACACATCTGGGGATCGGGCAGGCCAAGGAAGGGTAGTAACAGTGCGGAGACAGTCTTGTGACACCCTTGCCGTATGAGGCCGAGCATTGTCTTGTTGAAAAATGGCTCCTGGGAGTTGCATGAAAAAAGTTGAAAAATGGCTCCTGGGAGTTGAAAAATGGCTCCTCCCGTTGCATGAGTGGCAACATATGTGGTTGCAGGATTTCATGAACATATCGCTGGGCTGCCATGATGTCACGGAACAATACTAGGGGTGACCGTGTATTGTAAGCAATGCCACCCATACCATCACACCAGCTGTGGGAGCGATGTGTCGCTGTACAGCAAAGGCAGGATTGAGGCATTCACCACGGGCTCTCTACACACGAAGGCGATTGTCATCACTGCCGAGATTGAATCTGGATTCGTCGCTAAAGGCGACCTGGTTCCATTCCGCTGCAGTCCAGTTTCCTTGTGCTCGACACCACTCCAAACGAAGGCATCGATGGGTGGGCATCAAGGAAGCACACGTTATGGGTGCCGCGATACCAATTGTCCTTCAGCCAGGCGCCTTCGTATGGTTCGAGAAGACACAGGGGCCCCTAGTGAAGGTGCTACCTGTGCCTGGATGGCGGCCGATGAAGCAGTTGGCTGTACGCGTGCATTTCTTACGATGTGGCGGTCCTCTCGACGACTGGTCTGTCGAGGGCGTCCTGAGCCTGGTCTTCGTGTACATGACATCTCTCGGGTCCACTGGTCGCAACACCTCCTCACAGCACAATCAGAGCGGTCTAATTAACGAGCTACTCGCCTAGCTGACCACCCAGCTTCCATCATCCCGACGATTCTCCCCCTCTCAAACTGCGACAACTGCTCATATTGTCTTCGAACACGGCGTAATGGCATGTCTACCTCAGCTCTTCCTTTGTAAATGATTCAGCACACTCAAACAAAGCTTTGGTTACCTGTTTTATATTCCACAGAGTACGACGTTCAACGCCCTCTACCGGCTATACGTAATGCGCAATCACGCTGCATTTCTAATCACTTACATATCTCCCCGACATGTACCTTCATTGCAAGTTTCGTTACGATCCCGCAATTATATCTTGGTGCGCTAATTTTTTTGTCCATGAGTGTAATTTATTGCACATGCATATTTTAAATGAATCATTTTCAATGTTTTTTGATCACCGTATTACCATGTAAATTTCATCTTTCGATTTTCAGGAACCAAAATTATTAAAAATAGGAGAAAATGGAAATCAAATAAGATATATTTTAACAATGACGAAATTTACATTATCATTAATTATATAAATATTTATAGTGTATAATTAATAAATACATTTATATAATTTTAATGCAAATTTAAGTCATTATACTTGAATAAAACTGGGGGAAAAAACTGAAAGGTTTCAGATTTTAAATTACGTCCAAAGGGGCGTTTTTTAACATTTTGTGTGTTACCTTTATTAAAAATCATGTTATTCGCACTTAACCGCACAATTCAGTTGAAGAGCAATATCGCAAAATAATTTTAAACTGAACATATCTTTAGAATTTCCTATACACAGTCTTACGCGCTGGAGATAAAAATGTTTTTTCTGTACAACGTTGCCATCGCTTGCTTTGAAATTCTCGAGTTTGTTCATTAAAAATTCGTTAAAATTTTACAAAATATGAAACAGATAATAAAACAAATCCCAAATCTCAAATTTGGGCTTCCAGATGCCCATATTCGCAGGAGGATTACGTTGTTCAAAATTGGATGGCTCTAAGTACCGCTGTTTCATCACAATGCGAGAAACATACATACATTTATGCAGATGCTTCATTATTTAATTTCTTCAAATATAATACAGGGCGATAATATTCAATGGCAACAATTTGAAAAGTGAAACGTACATTCAGAGTGATTCGACGCAAAATCGCAAAACGAAAACAATAGTCCTTCAGGGACGAAGTCCCTTTGGACTAAAAATTGAAAGCTAAAAGCTTGAAAGTCTATCTGAACAAATAAAGTAACAATTAATTACGGAAATGTCAAACATTATTTTACAGTACTTCAATAACACCTACAAGAATACAGGAAGCACTTAAAAGTGTAATTTTCCCCCAGCCTAGCACTTTCAACAAATTTATGTAAGTTATGTAAAGTTTGCGTGATCATATTATGTAAAGCTTGTGTGAGTACTATAAAGCTGTCCTTGGAAATTTTTCCTAGAGTATAATTTATCGCATAATTTTTTTCTAAGAAACATTATCACTGCTTCATATGACATAGTAAGTTGAGGGAAATTTTCCTTCAATTTCAGCTTAATTTCGCAGTTCCTTCAGTTTCTTAAATATTTAACTGTCAAGGCAAGCATTTGTGCTACCAATAATTAAGAACTTTAAAGAAGAAATGGAAAAAATAGCAGAAAAAGAACTCGGTGAAACAGAGCTTATAAGAAAGGAATCTCTTGAAAAGCTCAAAGAGCTTCTAAAAGGTAAGTACTGAAATTTACATTTTCTCCATCTTATTTCACTCTTTAAAACAGTAATGTCGAGGTATGTAGCTTTTAACTTATATATAATATTCGACACTTATATGTACGTATAGTTTAAACTTACACGTGTATATAAAGAAAGGAAACCACAGTATGAGTAGCTATTCCTATAAAAGACTTTCAACTTCTGCTGCTTTTATTTAAAAATAATAATAATAATAGAATAAAATTTAAAAACTAAACTAAATCTGAAAGGTTTCAGATTTTAAATTACGTCCAAAAGGGCGCTTTTTTAACATTTTGTGTATTACCTTTATTTATTAAATATCATGTTCTTCGCACTTAAATCATAAAATTGAGTTTAAGAGCAATGTCACAAAATAATTTAAAATTGAGCATATCTTTAGAATTTCCGATACGCAGTCTCAAGCGTTGGAGATAAAAATGTTTTTTCTGTACAACGTTGCCATTTCTCGCTTTGAAATCCTTGAGTTTGTTAATCAAAAATTCGTTAAAGTTTTAAAAAATAAGAAATCGATAATAAAACAAATTCGAAACTTCAAATTTGGGCATCCAGATGCCTATATTCGCAGTAAGATTACGTCATTCAAAATTGGATGTCTCTAGGTACGGTTGTTTTATGACAATGCGAGACAAATGTATACATTTGTGCAGATTCTTCATTATTTAATTTCTTCAAATATAATACAGGGGGAGATAATATTTGGTGGCAAAAGTTTCAAAAGTGAAACGGACATTCAGAGTGATTCAAAGCAAAATCGCAAAACGAAAACAATAGTCTTTCAGGGACAAAGCCCCTTTGGACTAAAAAAAAGTCTGAAAGGTTTAAGATTTTAAATTACGTTCAAAGGGGCGTTTTTTTAACGTTTTGTGTGTTACCTTTATTTATTAAATATCATGTTCTTCGCACTTAAACCATAAAATTTAGTTCAACAGCAATATCGCAAAATAATTTTAAAATGAGTATATTTTTAGAATTTGTGATACACAGTTCCACGCACCTTAGATAAAAAGGTTTTTTTCCCCCGTAGAGTGTTGGCATCGCTCGCTTTTAAATCGTTTGAGTTTGTTCATCAAAAATTCGTTTAAATTTTACAAAATAGGAAATAGGTATTAAAACAAATTCCAAATTCGGGCTTCCAGATGTGCATATTCGGGTGGAAACGTACGTTATTCAAAATTGGATGACTCTAGATACCGTTGTTTTATCACATTTGAAGAAGTATATATACATTTATGCAGATTCTTCATTATTTAATTTCTTTAAATTTACAGGGCTGCAATATCTTGTGGCAACAGCTTGAAAAGCGATTCAGACTTTTAATGTTTCCAACGCAAAATCGCAAAACGAAAACAATAGTCCTTCAGGGACAAAGCCCTTTGGACTAATAATATTACAAAAGTAAAACTATTGTCATTAAGATTATAAGCCACATTTTTGACTGCTACTTACGTTAATAAGATTAAGAGGTAAAAATCAGAAATAAAAATAAGAATTATACTGCTTTGAGATTGTAGCTGTTTATAATGAGATAATTCATTACAGTCTGAAGCTTCTGGAGATGAGATTTATTCCTGAGAATCTGCTGAAACCGTTCACGAGAGTTGTTTGTTGTATAGGAACAAAATTGTAGATCTTTGGTTATTTGACACTGAAACAACTAGAGTTCTAATGTACCTGGTAAGCCATAAATGCAACTGTCTGTGTTATATAGTCCAGAATGACATAAGTACGCCACAAAAGGCCCATGCGCTATCATAAGACAAGTCACTGTACAATCAAATTCGCTAAAATAACCTTGCAACTGTACAATTTGTAGAAACTAATTTAAGTAAGGGGATGGGTAAGAAGGTAGATGTTCTTCTTCCAGTGAATTCTTGTGACAATAAAAATTTCCATTGTGGCATAACATCTTTTTCTACACAAGGTTTTAAGTAAGAAATTGAATTAGGCAAGGAAACAATTGATGTTAAAATGCTGTTTGCAGCCTCTCGTACTAGCTGATCAGCAATCTCATTGCCGACAGTGCCCACATGGGTACGTGTCCAATATAATTTTAGTTTTGTACCTGTTGGAAAGTGCGTTAACAGGCGGTTATCTATATTGTACACTCTAAACATTAATTTATTTAATACTATAACTAGACTCGAAGCACTGTCATATATTATTATACTAGCTGTAGAGAGCAACATTTTTGCAAATTTAATTGGTTCTCGAAATGCTAATAGTTCTGCCTGGAAGATGGAATTTGATTTCTTTAATTTTGCTTTCCAGGTTTTAATTTGAATTCCAGTGTAAAACGCGCAAAAGGCACAACCTACAGTCAACTCTGTTTTGGATCTGTCTGTGAATATTTGTAATTGAAATAAGTTAGTCGGTAAGTTTGTAAGCAAGTTTTCTGGGAATAAATATGCTGGATGAATGTCTTGATCTTGTTTAAGTTCCTCATAATCTGGGGGATGATCGATAGTGTAACTGAAGGAACTTGGCTTGTCGCAGGCGCATTACTCTGGTTTTAACCGTTTCTTTCAGTACAGTGAGGGTTATTGGAGGAATGCCAGCTAAAATTTATAAAGAACTTGTTGGAGTTGTTCGGTAAGCTTTTAGTGATTGGTAGAAGAAATAAACTTTGTAAAGAAAGTAATTGTCTTTGAGTATGTTTATTTCTTGCACAAAGTCATACCCCAAGCAGAAGCACTATGTAGGAGAATCTTCTCAATCACTATATGATACCAGATTGTTTGGAATTTTGAAGAAATTCTCCAAGTTCTAGCAGTAGTAATTTTCGGCGAGCTAGATCGTATTAGTTGTTTACTTTTCATAAAATGTTGCATGCGTACAGGTTCGTAATGGATTGAATGCGCAAGTGGAAAAAAAGTGAATAAAATTTATTTTTTCACAAGAAATAAAACAAAATTCTGAAATATTTCCTCAGAGATATTCGTACAATATCTCAAACGTTAAACAGAACTCAATTCAAAACAGAGAAACTAATTCCATCTCACAACGAGTTCGCTACAATCAATAACAGCATTAAGTAAACAAAAAATCCGCTTAAAACAGCAGCAACTGAGCTGAGCGGTTTTAATTCGGCTTTTATAAGCTTTTTAATTATTGACTAGAACATTCTGGTAAAACCTATTTTCTCGATTTTCTGGATGGCAACAGCAATTACGAGATATTTATTTATTAAATATTAAATGCTCGCGCTCTTTTTTTTTTTTTTTACTTTTCTGACGTAGCTTTCTCTTTAAAAATCGTCTGCGTTGCACGGGAAAATAAAACAATTTTAATAACAATTCTAAATAAATACGAATTTCGTGACAGTAATTTATGTGATAGTGCCAGCCTATTATCCAAAATAAGGCATTTGTTTTTCTATTGTTATTTTCTCTTGTGATATTTTTGATTGGATTTCGTAGGTTGTTAATTTTCATTTTCTGCTTTGGAATGCAGATAGCTTTGCGCTTTGAGATAGACATTTTTAACTGAAATTTGTCGGCTCAATGTTTGAAAATTTGAAAAAAAAAAAAAAAGAAATTAGGATTTTCTTCTATGTTCTTTCGACTTTTCCCTTGAAGTATTAGCAGCAAATCGTCGGCATATGCTTGGGCATGTGTGTGTGTTATTTCTTCAGAATTTTGAAGTGCCTCATTAGCTATTAGATTCCAAATTACTTGGCCCAAGCATGAGCCTTGAGGATATCCTCTCGTAATCTTATAGCGATCGCGGACAATTGTACATAGGCCTGCTATAACATGTAAATGTGCCCCTCCCATTTTGGTTGCAATCAGCCGTACCAAAGGAATATAAATATGTGTGTATATATATATATATATATATATATATCCACTCTGTTACTCGGCTCAGTGAACTCAGTTTCTTTATTCTTATATGTTTGTAAATTGTGCATTTTTTGCTTTAAAAATGATTGAATTATGTTGTTTTTATCTTCCGGTTAAGGCTTTAGTTTACATGCATATTATAGTTGTAGAATTATCAACAATTTAAAAGTTGTTTTACTGCGGCTAAGCCTATTTTTTTTGGCCTTAGCAGCAGTATTTGTTTACATTTGAAACTTAGCAGAATAGTGGATCTGTTGCCAGTGTAGAGAAATCGTAACAACAGAGATAATGTCTTCTTTTATTATTGCGAATCAAATTATGTTTAATCAGTTCTAGAAGTTATTCGAGGAAATAAGTGTTAAAGATTTACTTCGTAATTTTTAATATAAATAGATATTTTGAGTTTTTATGTATTTTTGCCTCGTCTCGAACTGAGAACTGAATTAATTGAATGAGAAATACTAATACGTCTGTGAAAACCTGTTTCTTTTTTTGTTTGTTTAATTTCTTTTACACATCGTTTTAGATTTATTCCAGTATTTGAATAGAACATGTGGCAACGATTGGGTAATTCTTCAGATGATATACATAATTTTTGTGCATTCTGAGTTATAAAATTAATGAGATGTGAAGATGATCCTCTTAAGTGAACCCAGCGCCAGAGAGGCGCTATGGTAAAGAAATATAGTGAATTTTAAAAAGTGCTTTTATTCTATTGTCGTTTATGCGCTATCGACGAAGTACATTTAATTAAATCCAATAAGTTTAAATGAAATGTAAAATGTGTATCATTTAATATTCCGTACAAGAAGTCATGTGGTGGTCAGATTTTTTGTATAATATAACGTGAAATGCTTGAAAGAGATGATGTTCTGCAGGAAAAATAAATTACAGAGTGCAAGTCTATTTAACATTGAGTAAATGGCTATCTGGTTTAACTGGCGAGGTACAGACGAGTTGGCGACGGTTTGGGAGACTAATTTTTGTGACCATTCACCAAAAGGCGCTTAATTTAACAACCATTTAGCGACATTTTCGTCTAGTGCATGTATAACTATGATTAGTATTGTGACTGAAAAATGTAATTAATCCCTATATATTCTGATGTAACATCACCCGGCCCTCGTATGCCTTCAGTAATTTTAAGAATTAGTAGAGATTTCTCGACGGCGGCGGAAAACTGTATAAGAACAGACAGAGCATCAGTTTCACAGGTACAATGGCGCCCGAACTTAAAAGTGGGGAATTATAATTCGTTACTATCAAGATTTAGCGATTGAGTCCCCTAATGCAAGTCGCTCTTTGACAGGGAGAGTATATAATGTATTTTCTCCGTCCTTCCAGCGTGCCTTCGTGGTGTAACGGTAGCACACTCGTCGCGTATTCGAGAGGTTTAGGTTCGAGTCCCGACGAGGGCATTACTCATTTATCCTCGACTGCAATCCTGTCCAGGAGACTTACTCAAGCATTCACATATTTTCACTAAGAGATTACACTAAGAGAAGGCAGTCGGTAAAAATGTTTGCTAAAAATTGCAAGCTAGGCTTGTTATATAGGAAAAACTGGAACTGAACAGTTTCTCTCTTAGTTCAGAGTCGTTTCGGAGTACTGAGATTATCTCCGTGTGAGCTTCGCTTTTTAGATGAGCTTTGTATTGCGTTGTATTTAACATTCTTGGTAGTCTGAAGTGTAACTACTAACTTGCTCTGTGATACTGAGAATTACTGAACGAGTATTCTTGTTTAAAGTTCTATAACTATAAAATGTTTTTTTTTTTGGTAAAATAAATTTCATCAAGCTATCATCTCTTCTGTGTGCATTCAATCCATTACGAAACCCTACGCACGCAACAGTACTTTCATAACAAAACTCTCTCTAAGTTTCTCTTTATTAGTATATAATTTAATGCTCTGACCAGACTTTTTCAAATTTCAGCGCAGGATCAATTATCATTATATGTTCTGGATTTAAGGGCGCTGGAAATGGATTTTCACTAATGCTTTCAGATTTACCATTTTGCTGAGGAAAATCTGTTACATGTTGTTAAGGTCTTTAATATAACAGGGTAAAGGAATTTAAAAATTTTATGAATGATGTTTGCGGCAATGCTTAATGCATCATAAAGGTCAGCATTCACTAATTTAATACACGTATCATCAGTTATTTACATTAATAAATGCATAAATGCAATATAATGCTTCAGTATATGCATATATTTTATTACACCTTTTTTTAATTAAAAAAAATTTTTTTTTTTCTTTTTAAGCTAAAATTTTCTTTCTTTCACTATAGTTGAAGTAGCTGTATAGAAGGGCTTCGTATGTCACGATATTAAGTTGGCATTTAATATTTTTTCTGCGAATCCCCCCCTCCCGGAAACATGTTCAGTAAATTCGAGAAAGCTCTTTTTTAAAGTTTCAAAAGCTTTATTAATTTCTCTTTCTATATTTTACCCTTCAAACCATTGAAAACAAACAGCTGCTAAGAAAATATGGATAAATATATTCAGTTCCTCCTTCTCATAATCGCGACTCATTTTAAGGTAAATAAAATAAAAGAAAAAAAATGAAAGCTTTCAGATTTTGCATTCCGTCCAAAGGGGTGTTTTTTTTTAATGTTTTGTATGTTATCTTTATTTATTAAATATCATATTCTTCACTCTTAAACCATAAAATTCAATTCAACAACAATATCTTAAAAAAATTTAGAAAGAGCATACCTTTAGAATTTCCAACAGACAGTCTCGCTCGCTGGAGGTAAAAATGTTTTTTTTTCGTGCAGTGTTGTCATTGTTGGCTTTGAAATCGTTGAGTTTTTTAATCAAAAATTCGTTAGAGATTTACAAAATATCAAATAGGTAATAAAACAAATTAGAAATTCAAAATTCGGACTTCCAGGTGTTCATGTTCTGGTGGAGAATTATGTTATTCAAAATTTGATGGCTCTAGGTACCGTCTTTTTTTCACAATGCGAGAAGCATACATGCATTCATGCACATTCTCCTTTATTTAATTTCTTTTGAAATAATACAAGGCGATAATGTTTGGTGGCAACAACAACTTGAAAAGTGATTCAGGTGGCACTTTGGGTAATTTTGGTAGTTTAAGCTTTTGGCTTAGAATTTTCCTGATTTCCTACCCTTTTAGGGCAATTTTAATCACAGGCTGCGTGCCGAGATTTACAAAGGACACACTGAGCTGCAAAATTTAGATTTAAGTTGACTGGTATTCGTAAGATCTGTGATCGCCTAAGGAACGAACACATCTGGGTAAATAATAGCAAGCGCATTGAGTGTGACCGTACTGTTGACGGTTAAAACACTGCCCGATCTTCCTGTATACGCTTTAACTCTCATTTTCATATCTAGGATGTAATGAATCTGAAAAATATTTTTCCCTTTACTGTTCTAGGCAATTCTAGGTAATAAATGGTTAGGAATGCTGCAACTCCGTCCGTCATTTCCTGTAGCTGCCTGCATTTCAGAACAGGTACAACGCGGAAAAAAAAAGTGGGGGGGGGGCACAGTTCTATATCTCCCGTTCTACCAGGCCGATTGACAATTGAGTTTTTCATGTCTGCAAAGCGCGACTTAGGGTATGTATTAGATTTATATATAGCGTCGTGCTAATATAGGTATTTTGACACAAAATCGGACTTCTTCTGAAATGACATGCCAATTTTTTTCCATATTTCGATTCTGCGACTCAAATTATGCCAAGCTGCCAAATTTTGTAAAAATCGCAGGAGTAGTTTTTAAAAAACTAGCTCTCAAAATTTTTGAGCTCCTCAGGTTAAGCGAATTTTATATATATTTATTAGTAGCTTTTTTCTTTTTATTAAACTTGCTTGATTCCTTCTTTCACATTTCGAAATTTAGGCTCATTCCAAATAAAATTCGCCCGTGTTTTATGATTTATTTTCAAATTTTATATTTGTAAATAACTTTTATAAAATTTTTGAAAAAGTTTTGATTTATAATCTATAAAATTTTTACCACTTTTGTTAACGTCGATGTATTTCTGAGCATACCTACAAAAAAGTAGAGTTCTTTATTAAAAATTTCCTAAGATATGCGCGAATTTATATATTTGCGCGCTTTGAAATTTGGCATATTTCTTAAAAGTCATAATAACACAAATGTGGTTTACGCAGTTTGTTAAAATTATTTGAAATTTGATATTTTGATATTTTTTTTCCGCTCGTCTGCAATCAAAAAAAGAAAAGGAAAATGGGTTCCTATAAATTAAAAAGTTCGAGAAGTAAATTTTTCTTGGCGCAAACTGAAAAAATTACGTCAACATAAATGTTTGAATTTCTCCAAATTTTACGAAATTTACTATTTAGGCATAATTTGAGTCGTAAAATCGAAATATGGAAAAAAATTGGCATATCATTTCAGAAAAAGTCCGATTTTGTGTCAAACTACCAATATTAGAATGGTGCTATATATAGAAATCTAATAATGGCATTTTCGAGACATGAAAAACGCAATTTGAATTTCGTCAATGGGCCATCGGTTCACTTTTCAAACTGTTGCCACCAAATATTGCAGCCCTGTCTTATATTTAAAGAAATTAAATAATGAAAAATGCGCATAAATGTATGTATGTTTCTCTCATTGTGATAAAACGACGGTACCTAAAGCCATCGAATTTTGAATGACGTAATCCTCCTGCGAATATCGGCATCTGGAAGACCAAGTTTGAAATTTGGAATTTGTTTTATTATCGATTTCATATTTTATAAAACTTTAACGAATTTTTTATTTAAAAACTCAAGAATTACAAAGCGAGCAATGGCAACGTTGTACAGAAAAAAAAAGGCATTTTTATCTCCAGCGCGTGAGACTGTGTATCAGAAATTCTAAAGATATGCTCAACTTAAAATAATTTTGCGATATTGCTCTTGAACTGAATTTTGTGGTTTAGGTGAGAAGAACATGATATTTAATAAATAAAGGTAACTCACAAAACGTTAAAAAACTCGCCATTGATCGTAATGTAAAATCTGAAAGCTTTCAGATTTTTTTTTCCTTTTGCGCAGTGTACGTTAAATTTTTCTACTTTCTCTTTCACTTCCTCAGGAGAAAATTCTACTGGGAATCCTTTGAGTACAATGCCTAGACATTTCTCAGAATTCACAAGAAAAGGGTGGAATGGTATTTTCTCTGCTTCTAGTTTCGCTTGCACCTTTTAAAAATCTTCTAAGCCAAATAATTTGATTTTAAGATTTTCATCCTCAACTTTAGATTCTAATTTCCAACTTTTAGAACTCCTTTAATCTCTTTACGGAGGGTTTTCCAATTAATATTGGGTTTAGTGATCACAATGGGTGGGATTTTTCCTTCGGGTTCCTTAGGCACAGCGAAAGCATTATCGTGAACTGTAGACTGAGTTTCCATATTTTGGTTATCTAAGTTTTCTGCATAGTGAAACTCTTGAAATTTAGTACTGGATTGAATGGGGGGGATATCATCCTCCGAATTGGTTCTTTTACGGAGTTTTTTGCTGCGTAGAGCGTCTTTTCATGAGTCATCTTTGGTAGAGTCGGACATTTTATTTTTTGCAGTTTTAACTTGGTTTAAGGTCTTTGAGGTTTTTATCTTTTTCTAGGGATTTAGCATGACGCTGTTCTAGTTCTGTTCATTGCTGAATGATTTTATTCTTATCCGGTTGCACAAGAATATTTTCAACTTTTGTGACGTCACGATGAAGTGCCTGTTCGATTTTTTTAAGTTCCTCAGTCGGTTTTTCGGTGAAAATAGCCCCAACATTACTAAGTTCTTTTTGAAGAGAGACACAGCGCCTAAAAGCCTAATGGGTCGACACCACTGGGAATTCCATCTAAGCCTAAGCGTAAATTTCAGCTGGCATTACAAGAGATATCAAAAGAATTTAAGCACATTTTAAGAAGGAGCATAAAAAATTCAGTCCCGTCTCTACGAGCGCAATGGACTGAATGATGACTGATGACGATTGCTACAAAGAATATGTACTGTTAAGAAGGAAAACTTCGCAGAAGCAGAAGTGGCTCCCTTCCAACGAAAAGGGAAACAACTGCGCATGCGTGAAATATCTGTCGCCAAAAAGCGCCAAAGCTCGAAGCTGAATGTCGAAGTTGGTTTGGACAGGTTCGACCGTTACGTTTAGCAAGAGTTTAAACAAAGAATAGGTTCTTTGGTTTCAAGTAGCGATATGGACAATGGAAGTTCAACAGCCAGTGAAAGTGAAACTTCATCTAATATTTCATCATTTCCGAGTTTAAATTATCGCGACAAGTCAAAGAACGATTCATCTTAACCCGTGTTCCTCAATTTCCTATACACGTCGCGGAGGGGGAAAATGTCGACTAGGGCCCAAAGAACCGGCACACCACAGAGGGGAAATTCTCGCCAGCAGATTCCGTCGCCAAATCCCTTGGCGAATGTTCCCTTTTCTTTGTAGCGGCGTTGCAGACAAAGTGGTTTACATTACGTCTATGGAGCCTTTCCTTCTTTACATAGAGGTTCTTTGATTGCTATATCAAATCAGCTTACAGTACTATAGTTTCCTCTTTTCCGTTGTACGGGTGAGTATATTAATTTTTACGAGTGAAATGAAATGTCCGCGTTCAGTAACTGCATTCTATCAAGGAAATTCAATTCTGTAACAATTCACAGCAGAAAAATGAAAGTTTACATGTTCTGTCCTCATTCTCTGGTACTTCGAGTTTGATTTCTTTTCCAGAAGTAACATTTAGCGGCTTCAATCTTCCTGGCAACTCAGTGATGGAGAAGTAATAGTTAAGATGAAGGATTGTTTTGGAAATAACATAACTGATAAAATGAAGTTAGGCATTTATATACAGAGTGCTTATAAAATCTCTATACATTTTTGCTTAAATAGGCTTTATTCTGAAATATAAGTTATTTACATGAAAATGCAATATAATAGAACACTAAATTAGTGCAATTAACTGTGCCCCCCTGGGTGTCTAGGCAGAATTGCCACCGTTTCAGTACACTCCGGAACACCATATGTAAAGTTATTGGTGTAAGTTCAGCTGCTGCAGCCATAGTTCGCTGTTTCAATTGTTAAATGCTGCCATTCTTCACTCGGTACACTTTGGACTTGACAAAACCCCATATGGAAACGTCTAGGGGAATAAAGTCTGGTGATCGTGGAACCCGAAGCCGTTAAAAGGCACTACCAATTCAACTAACTATAACTTACTTTCAGAAAAAGTTTCATTAAGCTAATTTCGCACAGTAAAGGCAAAATGCAGAGGTGCTCCAACCTGTTCGTAGACAACACTGTCAATAATGCCATCTGATACTAGCTGTGGCTCCAGATACTGTTGCAACATACGGAGATATATTTCTCCAGTGATGGTCCTTTCTGCAAACATGAAGGGTGCACAGAGCTTAGTTATTCCAATCCATACATTAATTTTAGGTGTGCCTCCCTGAGATTCGTATTACATGTTTGGTTATTCATCAGCCCTCATTAGGCAATTATGGTTATTAACATGGCCGCTGAGATAGAATGTGGCTTCGCCGCTAAAGAGCACATTCTCCATTAAGTTCTCATTTTCCACAGCTTTCAACAAATCATAACACATGGTATGCCGAGCTGCATAATCCTCGGCTTCAAGCTTATGCACAATGTGGTAGGCATTCTTTTTTAAATGACAGCGTAGAGTTTTCCAAACAGTAGTATGCGAAAAACCGAGTTCCCGGCTGAGTCTTCGTGTAGATGCCTAGGGGCTACGCTTAATCGTTTCTTGTACGCTTTGCTCAACTTGTGGCGTTATCGAAGGTCTCTCAGAAAGGTCTTCATCTTTAACACAATCAGTCGGCTTGAATTTGTTTACCAAGGTTTTAATAGCTGTTCTGGTAGGGACTTGTTTTCTGAATTTAAGGGCGACCTCCTCCTGTACCTGTTGATACCTTAATGCACGTGTACGGGCACAAGCAATGACTATTGTTTCCTCTGTCGACAGCATTCTTTCAGATCGCGTCCAAAGAAATTTGAATTAGACAGTATCTCTCAAAAATGTATACAGACTTTATAAACACCCTGTATTTTTCGGTTTGCCATTTTCGAGAAACTTTAGAATGTTGCCATACAATGTCGTTTAGAGCAAGTAATGGTTAAGCGTGACCTCTCAAAACGATTAATAAGATTTTTGCTTTCATTTCACGTGACCCGATCCTCGATAAGCCAGTGTACGTGTAAAGATATAAGTCAGCTGCAATGTCTTAGTCTTCTTCCTGTATTAAAAATGATGAAAATTTAGGATCTACCTTCCACATACGAGGAAGGCATACAAATACTTTCAAAGTTTGGGGCTGCTTAAATCGGTGAGTCTACTCAAAACACTGAATCGCCGCGGGATAGCACGATGAAATATACCTTGTAACTGCTCATCATCACTTGAACTCCTATTTAACTCCTTCTCAGGGAAGTCGCCCGAAACGCCGGAGCCTTCGAACATCGGCAGGACGCCCGAACACCTGCAACTATTTTTAACCCGATGCTTTACCCTACCGAGTTAGTGCATAGCTCATTGGTTTCAAGATTTCTTTTAATTAAACGTAAATCATTCTTTTCAAGCGACTAAAAGTAGCTGTGTTATTTGAATGCATATTCCCTCCCTTGTGTTAGCATCAACGTTAAGCTAGTGGTGCTCCCATTGCAATCCTGCCCAAGGGGAAGCTGCACCATTGGGTGTAACCGCACAAATATCCCCAAGAGAGACGTAATCGTTCAAGTAGGTTATTGTTAACCCTTAGCATTTTACGGGGCGTGGGAGAAGGTAATCCATTCCAACAAAAATTCGTATATATGAGTGTTTCAGATGTTCGAAAGAGAAAGTGATGCGAAAAAGTTAAAAAACTTATGTGGCCAAGAATTCGCTGAGATGATGACTGTTTTGTTAAGACTATTACAGATTTTTATCATTAAGATTTGAGTTATCGAAAGTCATCAATTCGAAAGTCATTATTTTGATTCGAAGATAATGATACTGATAATAAGAATACAAAAATGAAAACATTTATTCTTAGGTAATGATTTTTTTCATAAATTTTAAATTCTAAGCGATGATTAAAATTAATTTCTTTCGAAAACGAAATTTTAGATTATTGAAAATTGTAAATAAAAATTAATCAAAATCTTTAGAAACAGTTTTCCCAGCATAAACGAAGCTTTAAAATTCTTCGCTCAGTATGCTATATTTCACAGATTGTCATTTACTAAACCATAATTTTGTATTTTAAAATTCTTCACAGTAAAGGCATTTGTGTTTACGGGTGCTTGTATATATTCCAGAGGTTCCTGATTTGAATCCATTGCTGGAAGATGACTTCTTGATCAAATTTCTTCGAGTGCGGAAATTTAACGTGCAGAGAGCACTGTGCACGGTAATAAAGTATTATGCAAATAAGAAGATGTATTTCAAATTATACACAGATGTCTTGCCTTCGGAGATAAAGATGACGTTGGAAAAGAATGCTTTGTATGTTTTGCCAAAGAAACCTACCTTTGGACCTTCTGTTTACTGGGGAAGATTTGGTAAGCATTTAGATATTACTTATTTTAAATATCTCATTATGCATACATTCTCCCTTACTCGTTTTTAATTCATTCTGATAATTATCCTCGTCACGTTTTAAGCAATAATTTCATTCGTTAAAAAAGCTACACATTAAATATGAATTCCATTGGTAGGAAAGTTCGAATAACCTTTACTAGGCTGATTGTTTTCTGGTAAATACATATCTTGATTAATGATATATATAATACAAATTCATGGCTGAAATGACAGATTTTTTCTTCATTCATTTAGGAATTCTGCGCTTTAAATATTTCTATGTCTCTGGAAGCTGAATATGACTATTAATTGTTTAATTATTAGTGACCAGGTGTGGAAGTTTATTGAAAAAATTAAGGTCAGTCTACAGTTTCCAGAATGATACGAATGATATTTCTAGCTTAGCGTATTTGTTATTTTATATTGCTACGGATTTTATATTTATTTGGCTATTTATTTAGAATTATAATTAAAATTGCTTTATTTTCCCATGTAACGCAGACGATTTTTGAAGAGAAAGCTACTTCGGAAAAATAAAAATAAAAGAGTGCGTGCATTTAATGTTTAATAAATAAATATCTCGTAATTACTGTTGTCATCCAGAAAAATCTATAAAAATCGAGATTGTTCTAATGGTAATTAAAAAGCTCATAAAAGCTGAATTGAAACACCTCATTTCAGTCGTAGTTGTAGCTGTTTTAAGCGAACTGTTTGTTTACTTAATGCTGTGATTGTAGCGAATTCGCTGTGAGATAGAATTAATTTCTCTGTTTTTGAATTGAGTTTTGCAAAACCTTTGAGATATTGTGATATTGTAAGAAATTCTCTGAAGAAATATTTCAGCATTTTGATTTATTTCTTGTGGTAAGAATAAATTTTTGTTAACTTTTCAACGACTTGTGCATTCAATATATAACGAACCCGTACGCACGCAATAATATTATAATACATGTGTTGATATTAAGCTTAAAATTTCTTCTTATGATTGCGTATATGCTCACAAGAGCTTTCTTGGGCTTTATTTCTCACAGAGTTGACATATTATTTGAATGTAAGCTTTTCTCCAGATGAACTCCAAGATATTGTTGCGTTTTACGGGTTCGTGGATTTGAGAGTATCCGATGAAAACACGATGCAGAACAATAAAAAGCACAATTTATTTACAAGAATCACTATTTACAGCACAGTTCCAAAATTACCATTAAAAGCGTCGAAAATCTACAACAAATACGCTGAAACAATCAGCCACACAGCTTCAGGCTGTAACTGTAAAGGTAGCTTCACGGCAACACTAGACTTATAATAAACACCGTGGAACAATCACCAATACACTGTCAAGCTATACTGTAAAGGTAGCTTCACGGCAAAGCACTATCTCGATCGCTTTCCGTTCACAAAACTCTCGCGTAGCTTAGCACTCACAGTAAGCAGCTATTCTCACAATTCTCACGATTAATCACACACTTAATCATACTGCTTCACAATCTCACAATACTTCACAATCTGCCTGCTCTCAGAAACGCAAGGGTTTATATAGCTTTTCTTTAAGTTCCACACGTTTCGAGAAATATCTCGACAGGAAGTTATTCTAGAAGCTTCCCGATTGGACCATGGGATATCGCCCATTTGGTCGCCAAATGGGCGATAAAGTCGCCAATCTGGCAACCCTACCATACACTATTTTATGGCAACCCTAGTGCTATGCCGGAAAGCTTACATACAGGCGCAACCGCCGAATTTTTCGCAACAATATTTAAGTTGAGAATCACGTGACACGTCTGAGCCATTGACAATGATTTCTCTTGTGCCACTAGTGATTTTATTCTTTCAGAAATAAAGAAGGTAGTAGGAAATAAGCTTAATGAGCAGACCGTACTGCCAAACTTTATCGAAGGCTTTCTCGATATCCATAAATATAGCAGCTACGGTTCCTTTTTATCAAAACTTTCACCTATGTATTCTACTATCCTAGCGATCTGCTATGCGGCAGAGAATCCATGACGAAAGCCAAATTGACGGTCTTGTAAGATACTGTAGTCTTGAAAAAATTCAGTAAGTCGAATTTCGATGATCTGTTCAAATAAATTGTGGGTAGTAAACTGATGGGCCGATAGTGAGAGAGATTTCCTTCTTACCCTGGTTTCTTAATTATTGTAATTATAACGTGCTTTCACGGTAGTGAAAAGATGTTGAGTCTTAGGCAGGCGTTAAAAATATTGGAATTAAAGACAATGCCTTTTCTAGGATGTTCCGTAGAGCTTTATTAGTAATATTGTCTTAACCGGATGATTTTTTGGATTAAGTTTTAAAATAATCGTTCTTTACCTCTAGGCCTGCTCGGCTATAGCGAGAATCGTGATAGGCTGTGAGAAAGTCGGTCACGTGGTTATGAATGTTAGTATCATTAGAATTATAGTAATCCTTAATTGTGAGTTCATATGAATTAGCGAAGATATTTACAGTTTTCTCTTCCTCATGCACGGGATTACTGTTGTGGAAAATAAGGCCAATCAAGTTGTTTGCTGTTCTGATGGCTTTCGCAATCATCCAAGGGCGGAAATTTTCATCACTGGTTTTGATTTCATCATCAAACATGTAAAAATCAAAAATTCAGTCAACTCGGCAAAGCTCTAAGGCTTTTCTTGTTCTAACTTAACCGTAATTGTCAACAGTCAGAAAAACTTTTAAAAGCAAACGATTAAAAAAACAACTAAGAACTCAATAATTACTTCAAGATTCGGCGGCTTTTTGCACTCACATAACTTTTCCCTTGTCCCAGAATAAATTTCTTTTTGTTACATGCTTTTTAATTTTGGGATATAATTCTTTTATGCAATGCTTCTGTTTTAATTAAATTTACGTTTTTAAATGTACAAAGTTTACTTTTTAAAATTTAAATTGCGTCAGATTACTTACAATTTTCAGCTAGCTGGTAAAACAGCACTAATTTATTAATTTGATATTCTATGAAAAACTGTTCAGTTTTGCAAAACATTATACAGAATCTCTTTGAAACGTAATGTACTAATGTTTTCATTAATTTTAATAATATGTGCCTTGAACGACCTTGAAGCATTAATTTCATATTTATGTTAATTTAAAAAAAATTCTAACTTCATCCAAAAAAAAAAATGACCAAGAATTTTCCTCGAGACTACTACAGCACTTCTTACTGTAAAAGGGATGTTCTAGCTAATTTCTTGCATAAGAAAAAAAGCAAACTTAAATTTAATTTTTTGAATTTAATAAAATTAATAATCTATAGAACGTATAATTTTTGCCATTATTATTATACTAGTCATTATCTGTGTTATTGTAAAATCAAGCTTCGAATCACATAACATTAATGATTAAAATATTTATTTACAGCTAATGAAGAAATTCAACATAAGGAAAGCAAGTTAAAAAAATGGCTAGTGGTGATCTACATCAAAGCTAAGTAAAGCGTCGGCACTCCCATACTATAACCTGACGCCAAATTGCAGCGCCAATCCACTGCAGTGGTGGCGATGTAAAATAAATCTCTTCCCTTCCTCCTTTCCCCTACAATGACGTCATGGAGGTTGGAAGTAACGTGGAGAGGCCGCAATGAGTTTCAACACGATTGGATGTAAAGATTTTGCAATTGCGTCGTAATTATATATATAAATGTATATATTTTCTATTTGTACAGTATTTCAGAGTCCTCAGTATCCGAAAAGAATACATTTTTAAGCAAAGTTTATTGTTAATAACATTTAAATTATGCATTATTTCTTCTTCACTTATAGAGCTTCTACCTAAAATACTTCTCAAATATGACATGATTTTTTAGCTTCTGAGGCATCTTTTAAATGAAAAAAAAATCTAAGTCAATTTGTAATTAATGCTGAATTTGGTCCATTTCAAATTAGCGCTCTTTTTATTTCAATAGCGAAATACATTAAATAGTACTTAACTTTCTCTGAATATTTCTGAAAGGGAATAAAAAAAAAGATTTTTAAAATATTATTTAAAACTTGTATCTGCGTTATTATAAAATATAGGGGAATAATTCTTTTAATTATCAGATTTTTTTTACCTTTAATTTCAACAATTCATATCCTAAAACTCTTCTTTATTACTTCCTTAAGTACGCATCGTCTCAAGGAAACGTGTAGCAATGTATTCCATCAGATTTCGACGAAATCTTACTCTTGCAATCCTTAATCCGCAGTATCCATACGCCATTAGAAAAAATTTAAAAAAAAAATTGGTTCTGAAAAGAGCCTTTTGTAATTAAAAAGTACAAAATTAATAAGTTATAAATAACACAACCAAAGCACGTTAGAAGCTAACAAGATTTGGGTAGAATCAAACAAACAACCAAATCAAAACAACCAATGACTGAAAAGAAAAGGAGCTTGCGCAGTTTTACTGATTCTGTTTCCACATCGCCACCGCTACGAGCGCTGCGGTCGTTACGAAGCGCAATTTCTCCCATTGAAGTGTCGACGCTTTACTTACATACAGCTTTGATCTACATATGCTAAGCTAAAACGGACCTATAAAATTCGTAAACACAGTTTCTGTTGCCAGATTCCTACAATTCAATATGTAAAGGCTTAGAAATAGATTTCTAACAATTATTATAAAATGAAAAATTATAAGTATATCAGTTCTTCGCATAGTGTCGAAATGTTTATACACCTAAAGCAATTTTATCTCAATTTCATTAAATTTTGTTTACGATTTTTTGCAGCAGTTTTCTCCTAAGGAATGAATTAAAAGTCCCGGAATTTTACTGTCTCTACTAATGGATGGAACGGAAAAGTTTTTAATGAGTTTTATAGAGAATTTTTAACTTAAATTTCTGACCCTTGCATTTTTCGTAAATTATGGCCCATTTCTTAAAAATTACTTCTTCAAAATATGTATCTTATATAGTTTTGAAATTTGAGTAGGTTATAAAACAAACTTTTGCCTTGTTCTTAAAACAACAACGTTAAAAATTCCGGATTTCCTTATAGGGACAGTACGAAATTGCAGCAAAAATATATGCGCAAAAGCGCCAAATCTAGCAAGCGAGCCTATTTAATCCCGCGCCATATCGCAATTTCACAGTGCGTTTACTTAAATAGCTCTTAAATTTGTAAGTCGCCATTGAAACAACGATTTAATTTTTGAATTCTTTTTAATAACGCCATAGATCTAACAATTTGGTAATTACTCAATGACGAAAAATCTGCAATAGAATATTTTCAAAGAAAAGGCATCTTTTGTGACAGAAAATTATGTTCGAAAATCACGACAGGAAATTATGCTTTAGCGGTAACTCAGGAGCGAAATGGCGATGCAGGAAAGAAACCTGCAATGAGAAGAAACGTTTAAGGAGCTAAAATTGGCTGGGAGGGTCGAAAATAACCCTTCCTTACAGCCTTTAGGTTCATCTATTTTTGGTACCAGGAAATGACATCCATTGAATTTTGTGAATTCCATTTGAAGTTGAACCACAATACAATTGTAGACTGGAAGAATTGCATGCGCGAGGTTGTGGAGCAGCTTTAATTGTTCGGCATAAGTTGAAAATCGGCGGATGTGGCAATATTATTGAAGTAGAGCCGAAAGCCTTTTTAGTGGAAGTAAGAATAACTTCGGACGTGCTAATAATTTCGTGAATAACTTCCGCCACAATGGGTTTTCGGCGAATTGTGCAGACAATCAAATGAATGATTTTCAGTCAATAATCTAAATCAGTGAAAACCTTATTGAACGTCATAAAGGAAAACATCAAAGAAGGAAGCATTATTTATACTGACGGCTGGAAATCATATAAGTCGGACGAACTGCGAGATGCCGTCTTTAAACACTTTACTGTCAACGACAAACATAATTTTGGAGCCTCGAAAGTGGGTGCCATACACAAACAATACAGCAGCTGTGGGGCAGCACTAAATGGGGTAATAAATGCTACCGTGACACTGTTGGACAACATTTCGAGTCTTATTTGTCTTAGTTTATACGCAGAAGTTTCCATTAAAAAAAATCTAATGTGTACATCACCTGCCCTCCTTGTACGGAATTAATTATACGCAATTTTTCTTGCATTTCATTTAATCTTATTGGATTGAATTAATTCTACTTCGTCGATAGCGCATATACCACAATAGAATAAATGCACTGTTTAAATTCACTATATTTGTTTACCATAGTTACCATACTCTGGCGCTAGGTTATCTTAACAGCGTTACATCTCATTCATTTTGTACTCAGAGTGTACAAATATTATGTATATCATCTGAACAATTATCTAATCGTTGCCATATGTTCTATTCAAATACTAAAGTAAGTTTAAAACGATGTATAAAAGAAATTACACAAACAAACAAACAAAAGGAAACAGTTTTTCACAGACGATTCAGCATTTCTCATTCAATTACTTCAGTTCTCACTTCGCGACGAGGCAAAACTACATAAAAACTCAGAACATCTGTATGAAAAATTACGGAGTAAATCTTAAAGAGTTATTTCCTCGAATAAATTCCAGAATGGATTAAGCATGATTTAATTCGCAATAATAAAAGGCGTTATCTTTGTTTTTGCGAAGCTTAGTTTCTCTAAATCGGCAACAAATCCACTATTCTGCTAAGTTTCAAATGTAATCAAATAATGGCGGCTATGGTCAAAATAATTAGGCTTAGCCGCACTTAAACAACTTTTAAATTATTGATAATTTTGTAGTTATAACATGCAGGTTAACTAAGGGCATAAAAACCTTAACCGGAAGATAAGAAAAACATAATTCAATCATTTTTAAAGCAAAAAAAGCACTATTTACAAAATTTTATAAAGAAAGTGAGCTCATTGAGCAGAGTAACAGAGTGGATATAATGCATATATACATATATTTATATACTTTTGTTGCGGCCGATTACAATCAAAATAGGAGGTGCACATCTACATGCTATAGCAGTCCTATGTACAAAATTTCAACGTTCTGAGACTACTCGTTTTTGAGTTATGCGAGATATATACATACATACGTGCGTACGTGTACGCACGAACGCCAAGAAAAAATATCCTCAGAATCCTTTTTAAATCAGTTTTATAATTTTTTTGAAGGGGAGGGGAAGAGTCCTTTACACTGTCCTTGCGTTCAGATGTCACGCAAAAACATCCTTAAACTGCATTCGATAGCGGTCAAAATGGATATTTTCGTTGAAATATGATACCCGAAATTTTTCGCGATTACAATACTTTCTTTTTACTTTGCACAAGGAAGTAAAAAAAAGAAAGAGATTTTCTCTTAATGTTGAAGGATTTCAAAAAGTTTTATGTCTTCTGTTTAATTTCACTTACATTTAGCCATTC
>KK122409.1:165886-185990 GCA_000611955.2 Stegodyphus mimosarum
CATTCTTTTTTTTTTTTTATAAAATAAAATAATTAAACATTCGTATTAACCTTTAATCAAATTAAACTATAATCTTGGATAATTAATTAATTTTATACTTTCTTTCAGTTATGTTTAGATATTTATTTATAAATTATAATAATAAAATTTATTATATGAAATTACATTTTTACCTAAATTAATATTGTTGCGTGCGTACAGGTTCGTTATGGATTGAATGCACAAGTCGTTAAAAAGTTAACAAAAATTTATTCCTTTCACAAGAAATAAATCAAAATGCTGAAATATTTCTTCAGAGATATTCGCACAATATCTCAAACGTTTACCAAAACTCAATTCAAAACGGACAAACTAATTCTATCTCACAGCGAAATCGCTACAGCATAAAGTAAACAAACAGCAGTTCGCTTTAAACAGCTACAACTACAACAGCAACTGCAACAACTGAGATGAGGTGTTTCAATTCGGCTTTTATAAGCTTTTTAATTATCAGTAGAAAAATCTCGATTTTTCTGGATGGCAACAGTAATTACGAGATATTTATTTATTAAACATTAAATGCACGCGCTCTTTTATTTTTCTTAGTCCAAGGAGATTTGAATCCCGAAGGACTATTACTTTCGTTTTGGCATTTTGCGTCGTTTCACTTTTCAATTTAGTGCTTATTTTATTTATTTATTTATTTATTTTGACGTAGCTTTCTCTTCACGTAGCTTTTCTCTTGACGTAGCTTTGCGTTGCACGGGAAAATAAAAAGAAATTTTAATTACAGTTCTAAATAAATAGCCAAATAAATGTGAAATTCGTAACAATATTCTCTAAAACTTTAACGAATTTTTCATTAACAGACTCAAAGATTTCAAAGCCAGCAATACCAACGTTGTACAGAAAAACATTTTTATCTCCAGCGCGTGAGAGTGTGTACCGAAATTTTTAAAGATATGCTCAATTTAAAATTATTTTGCGATATTGCTGTTGAACTGAATTTTATGGTTTAAGGGCGAAGAACATGGTATTTAATAAATAAAGGTAACACATAAAATGTTAAATAAAGGCCCCTTTGGACGTAATTAAAATGTGAAACATTTCAGATTTTTCATATTCCCCCCCCCTTTTTTTTCGGCGTAGCTTTCTCTTCAAAAATCGTCTGCGTTGCACGGGAAATATAAAGCAATCTTAATCACAGTTATAAATAAAAAGCCAAATAAATATGAAATCCGTAACAATATAGTAAGAGATAGCTATTTATTATTAAGCTTCCATTCTGTTAGGTTTAGCCTTTTTTATAAATTATAGTAATAATAAAAATGTATTATATGAAATTAAACTTTCATCTAAATTAAAATAATAATCTGAAATAGTTATTTACTATTATGCTTCCATTCAGTTATGTTTAGCCTTTTTTTTATAAATTGTTATAATTATAAAAAATATATTATATGAAATTAACCTTTCAACTAATTTAAAACAATAATCTTAGTTTATGCTTCCTTTTCTTGCGTTAGGGTTACCATAATTATTTTGGGCATCATTGGCATCAACAATAGTTTGGCGATTTTTTACGGTCCCTTCAACGGAACTGTACAAAAACATCTTAAGCAAAAAATAGGCGATTTCTTACAATTTGCTTTTTAAATATACCCCGTTATGGTTTTAAGATGTCCCATTCCCCAGTGTGCATCACGTGATTTCTTTTGAAAATATGATATCGAGGATTTGACATTATTGTATGTGACATTTTTTTTCTTTCGAATAGATACAGCTAACAGTATAATGTACAGTGACTCCCAAAAGTGTTCGTTCACTTACGATTTCCATTGAAATAAGGCTCTATCCATTAATTAAAAGTAAACTTTCTCAATGAGATTTTAATAATAAGATCTATAATCTATTCGTAACAAAATTACGTGAAATATTTTTAAAATGTAACGAAACTTTATTTTTAAGAAATTAATAATAAAGCAATGGCAAACATTTTATCTCACAAAAGTCTTCGTTTCAAACAACTTGACATATTAGTAAATATTTTCATTTTTCGTTAAATTAATATTTAGTATTATATCCTTTAGCATCCACAACAGCTTTTAAACGTCTGGGAAATAGATTTTACTAGTTTTTTTTTGTAATTTATGTATCAATGTTCATCTATCCTTCCATCATGACTGTTTTGAGTTCGCTTTTCATTTTGATGTCGTGTTTTCGTACTTTAATCTCCAGTTCTTTTCAAATGTATTCTATTGGGTTTAAATCTGGCGACTGAGGTGGTGTTTTCAAAACCCGTGGACTATTATAGAGACACTACAGGCGAACGTTGAGAGCCGTATGTATGCTTAGAATCGTTATCATGATTAAAAATAAAGTTGTTTCCAATACCCAAATTTTGGGCTGATAATTTTAAATTGTCTCTTAAAATATTTAAACAAAGAGAATGATGCCATCAATAAATACCAAAATACCTAGGCCTGATGCTGCCTTGCACCACCACACAAGAACACCTCCGCCGCCATGCTTAACTGCTCCAACTATGTTCTTAGAATGAAGTTCCTCATTTTTTCTTCTCCAAACAGTTATTCGACCATCAGAGCCAAAAATGTAAAATTTGCATTCGTCAGCAAATAGGGCATTGTTTCACTACGATTCGGGTGTATTTATAATTGATTTTGCGAATGAAAGCCTAAGCTTTCTGTTTTTCTCAATAACAAATTTTTTTTTACGGGTAGAACTCCCATGTTATCCAGCTTCTCTGAAAACTCTTCGAACAGTTTCAGGTGAAATTGAAGTAGAAAACTTCGCATTAAATTCTGCAGAAACTTTTACGGCACTCAAATGTAGGTTTTCCACGAATTTTCTAATAATAAATATCTCATCACGTTTAGTTAACTTTCTCGTTCGACGTTTTCTTACCTTGTTTTCAATCCGATTTTCTTCTTTAAAGCGTTTTATCATATACTGCACTGTTCAATAGAATAAATTAATTAATTTAGCGATATTTCGAATTGATTTACCACTACTACGGTGAAAAATTATCAGTTTTCGAATGCTGTTTGTAATTTCTTTACGACTGCTACCCATTTTTCAATAATAAATAGAATATTATGAAGTAAACAATAGGAAAATAAAACAAACGATTTTTTAAATGCCACCCCAATCCAAAAATTAAAAAAAGCGGCGAAACGATCATTCTAATTTTGATTTTATCCAAAAATATTTCAGTGTACGCAGATTTTTCTGAGATAAAATGTTTATCATTTTTTTATTATTAATTTCTTAAGAATAAAGTTTCGCTATATTTTAGAAGGATTTCATGTAATTTTGTTACGAATATATTACAGATCTTATTATCAAAATCTCATTCAGAAAGTTTACTTTTAATTAATGGATAGAGCCTTATTTCAACGAAAATCTAACGTGACTAAGTGTACGAACACTTTTGGGAGCCACTGTATAAACTCTTATCAGAAAGAATTATTTGAAAAGAAAGTAGGCTTATTTTAGACCATTTCTACTTTTTTATAAATACTATTTTTTTTTCGTTGAAGATATGTTTTGTATTAATTACTAAATTCATTTCATTAATTTCATTTTCCCTTTCCGATCGACAAAAGCATTTAAAATTATTTGCAATGTTGTTCCCATTTCGTAAGTTTATGTAAACTCTTCTCAGCGGTTCATTTTAAAGTTGATTTTCTTATTTTTATTCATGCAATAATTCAACAGTTTTAACGAACAAACTAAGTATAGCAGAAGTATTCTGTTTGCGCCATCGAACGCAGCGGCGACAAAAAAGTCTTTTCAATGAAACTTGTATGAAAAATGTAACTGATTTTCTGAATGTTTGGCGAATTTCTGAAAATCGCTCACAATTTTAGGCTATTTGACTTTTATAATTTTAAAATTTCAACATCTAAAAATGTATCGGATGTCAACTTTTGAAATTGTCACAGATTATATATACGGTGCAAAAATGCGTTGCAGTCTTAAAAATGTGTTGTAGTCTGAAGTAGACAGGAAAAAAACGTTTTTGAGTTCGCCATCTTGACGCAGTTAATGATTAAGTTTGCCATCATGGTGTAATTAATGACGAATTGGTGATATTCATTTTGTCATATAACTGCGTGTAAAATACACTGGTGTGCAAAAATTAAGGACGAGACGGTTTTTTCAATACAACTTTGTACAAAAGCTTTCTCAAATCAACACATTTAATACCGTAAGATCCCCAATACGTAAGGACATGAGTAATGTAAGCAACACTTACTAAAAGAGAAATCAGAGGGATAAAAAGAAGCTGTATTGAAAAAGTAGCATGGAGCGCAATGCGACTGAAGGCCGAAACATCCCTGGGATGGGTGTCCAGCAAGAAACATACGGTCTTTAATAGGAAATATGATCTCCCCTGACTGCTAGGCAGGTTTCACATCATTTGTGCATGCTGGATATGTGGTTGTTAATGAGCTGTTGAGACACTGCTGCTCGTTTCTCTTGTAGCACCAATCGCAGTTTCGGAATCGTTACTGGCGATAAGTTACGTGCTGCCACGGGTCTCCCTAGTAAGTTCCGTACATGCTTGACGGGATTTAGATCCAGAGACCTTGCCGACCAATCCATGTGTTCAATATCTTCACTCTCCAACAGCTCTTCGACAGTAACTGTGCGATGAGGTGGAGCGTTGTCGTCCATGAAGAGGAACTGAGGACCCATAGCCCTTGTGAAAAGACGCATGTAAGGAAGAAGAACCTCGTTACAATAGCAGTCCCAGGTGACGAACCTCCTTGGGAGATATGAAGGTCGGTCCGGCTACCAAGCATTATGTCTGCTCGAACGAGAACTCCGCGAACCTCAAAACAGTCCCTTTTGATGATGTTGAAGGGGTTATTGCGTGTTCCCCGCTCTGTCCAGATGTGTATGTGTCTAGAATCGCAACTCAGACTAAATCTGCTCTCATCTGTAAAGAGTACTCGTCCCCATTCATTGTCTCTCCAATTCCGGTGTTCCCGGCACCACAGAGAACGCCTTCTCCGATGGGCAGGCGTTAGAGGTACACACCGTACAGGGCGTCGTGCAAACAGACCACCACCGTGCAGTCTTCTGGCCACGGTAAAACGCGATATCGGTCGTCCAGTCGCCTGTGTCGTGTGTCTAGCGGTTTCTCCCGCTGTCTGCCGCCTGTTCCTTCTGGCCTGTAAGGCAATATACCGGTCATCTGCGGGTGTGGTTCCTCATGGACGACCACTACTAAACCCCCGGATAGCTGTTCCTGTAGTTTGGAATTGTCTCCAAAGTCGTGAAACGGTGCTGTGAGCAATTCCGAACTCTGTAGCCACACTTGTCACATTGCGGCTCCAACTTCCCAATGACTCGACCTCGGTTAAAAGCATCCATATGTCATCTAACTGATTGATTATTCGCCATTTCTCGCTGAGGCAGCAACTCGGTGTGATTTTAACTGCTATACGGCGTGCAATCTCTTTGCCAGAAATACTGATCTTACACCGACAACGTGCTTTATACTACTCAGACACTCCCCCATTGCGTCCACCTGCATATCTGCGCATGTGCTACCGTACATCACCTTATATAATCTCCTGATTGGTCTTTCTGTCCGCTCTGCCTCTTCGTTCAGCTGATATGTTAATTTTTCGACTTCGTCCTTAATTTTTGCACACCAGTGTACTCGTTCAATAACTTTATTATTACATCCAGTTTCTGAAACTGAATATTTAAAGCGATTTTTCATTCCCTGAATGACTTTCAGTGATTTTTCTTTATTTTTATAATTTTTATATAATTCGTTATTTGTGTTTTAGTAAGGACTAAAAATATCATCATTGAAAACTGCCTAATTGAGACTAAAAAGCAGAAAATAAAGTACAATTTAAAAATAAATGTTTGTATACAATAAGCTTTTTTTTCAAAATGGATATGATAATTAATGCACTGAAAGCAGAAAAATAATTTCTCACGTAGTTTAATGGAAATAATAGATTAAGTAATCCTATGTATAGAAAATCGATTTACGAATATTTACAGAATACTATTACATGTATATATAGAGAGAGATATATAGATATAGATATGTGTGTGTGTAAGATATATATATGTAAAAGATATTTTAAAGGAGATGAGGTAGTTAAGATGACTCGTTTACGGAAAATTACTAGTGAAAGTCCTAATTATTTAGAATCCCGAAAAATGTCCCGCTCTAAGGTAGTATAGTTCGACCGCCTTATCCGCGACCATGAACGCAAACACGTATGCGCCATTCGGACTGAATTATTCTCAAAATAGGGTGGAAGGATGGGGACTTTTTTTCCTTCCAGCATATCTCTTTCCGGAGAAGAGAAGACTTTCACGTGACCTTTCACGTCGCAGCAAGTAATAACACCCCTTTTCGACGAGTCTATGTATTTTGGCAAAATGCCTGTCAGGGTTGCGTTTGGGACGGTCGAACTATACTAGTAAACATTTGACTAATGTAAGTCACAAACCTGCAGCTTATGCTCACTTCAACTTGGTTTCTTAACTTTGCTCCCGTAGTCCTTGCAAAAAATTTTCTTGCTTATGAATATATATATGTAAGATATAATAAAATATGATAGCTTCTTTAAAAATTAATTGACGATCTCAAAATTAGCATTCTAAATTTGTTGATCTCCCCCTAAATTCCTCTGTTCTCCCAAATTCGAGATCATTCGAAATTACGTAACGGGGCTTCAAAAAAGGTAACCAAAAGTAAAAGTGACCAATCATGGCATTAAATTCATATTTGCATCTACGCAGTATAAATTCTTCTACGTGAGGAACTACGTCGCCCTTTTCCTGACTTCTGCCATGCAAGGGTATCTGCGCCGCTTATGGCTTTCCTGCCTGAAATGACGCCGCATCATTTTATCTGGTCCTATAAGAAATTATCGTAATTGCTATGATTAAAGAGTATGTTGTTTGCAAGGAATTATTCTAGTGCTCCTGAAAATCTGCAAATAAAGATGTTAATTGGCTTAATTTAGTTTGATATCAACTTTTTCCTCTCGCCTTACCACTCTGCCATTCCGACTGTGTTCCGAAAACATGACATATATATATATGTATGTATATGTATTTTTTTTTATTTTTCAGCCCATTTAGACTCAGAAAAAATGCACACTTGATCATTTGATGGCTTTGACGCTAATAACTTCTGAAATAGATTTACAACAAGAATCTGCGCAAATTTATGGAGCTCATGCTATTTTGGACCTGAAAGGTTATGGTTTGCTACAAATAGGTCAACTTGCATCCCTGAAACGTATAAAGCTATTTGCCAGTTATATACAGGTAAGAAAAAAAAATGCAGAATTAAACCATTTTCAAAACAATATACTTTTCCTAAGTGATGTATTCAATGAACACTGATATTTGATATGACAATGAAACTCGCTGTATACTCGTCACGCATGCAGAAAACCACGAAGACGCCCATGCAGCCTCCCATTCGCCTAGAATGGAACCCAGGATGGATCTACCAGTGTTCAGCAATTAAATCGCTCGGCGACTGGCGGGCAGCGGTTCTCAAAATGGAGAAAGCGAAATCCAACTTTGTTCGTCAGAAACTGCGTAAGTGAGAAGAAGGAAGCAAATCAGCATGGAGCTGAGAATTGGATAAAATATGTTTTGCTTGGACTGCTAAATGAATAAAAGCAACATGACATTTACAATACTGACGAAACTGGAATGCATTACAGAACATTCGCATTAATATTAAATGTTAAAAAACTGTAGGTTTAAGAAACACTGTAGACACATTAGGTTATTTCGAAGCAGGAGGTGTGAAAAATGAGCAATGTCTTCCCCGGGACTCGAATGTCGGAATTCTCGAATACGCGTCGAGCGTGCTGACCACTACACCACGTAAGCGTGCGAAGAAGATGAGAGAAACACCTTAGAACACAAGGAATAAGTTACTATGTAATTAACGAGTAGCAGTCAGTTAAGAATTGCCGCTTGAAGTGGACAACACAAAACAACACAAAACAGCGCCTCAGAAACGTTACGAAACAGCCAATTACCGTGTAGCAGTTACGTTTTTCTTCTTACGTACGTACAGGTTTGTGGATTAGGAGTGAATTTGGAGTGAGTACAGCACTTGATGGAGTATCGAAACACACTTTATCGGCCAGTATTTTTCAAGACAGCTCCAAAAAAAGCACTTTTACATTCGTCGAAAAGTGCTATAAACACGCTGAAACACTTTATTGGCCAGCATTTTTTAAGACAGCCCCAAAATCCCGTTTACAGTCATCTAAGAACAACTATAAACACCCTGAGACAATCAGCGACACAGCCTTCAGACTATCAGGCTATAACGGTGAAGACAGCTTCACGGCAAAGCACCAGAGTACGGCCCCACGACTCTGCTCGGGCGTTCTCGGAACTCTACGTACTTTCGAGACTCTCTACGCTACAACTCGCTACACTCGACGATACACTAGAGTGTAGCTCCCGACTCGTTTCGGCCGTTCTCGGAGCCCAACACACTCTAAGATAAAACGATAATTTTGTCGCCAAATCGGCGATTTGTCCCAAATGTGGAAACTCTGCCTTCCCTTGCCATTTTCTGGCAATCCCCAAACCTGCTTGGCGGGGAAGCTGTCTTTCCGCAGCTGGACGTTTCATAACAGCAAGAACCCAACAGTTAAGAAGGTTAGGTCAGCTGATCTGAGCTAAGTATACAGTACAATTTTCATTTGGAGACTTTTGGTGAACGACGATATATCGGATGGGTTCAAACGCGTCATTTTGGTGTTGGCGACAGCTTTCAAAATCGCACGTATGCCGTACCGTGTACTAGGGTTATACCGTTAGATTAGGTTGTTCGAATATGACAAAGCTTCGAGAACTATCTGACTAAAAGGAGGAATGTCTTCGTGGAGAACTTTCTGAGGGAAAATGGCTTCTGTTCACATTACACATCGGGAAATTTTCGAAAGCTAATCCTGCAGCCAACTCAGAACAAACTACCAGTATTCAATAGCATCAATCCTCGGCCACTGGTGGGGCAGCAATTAGGAACTGTCCTGGTTACTCACTGAAGCAAGAAAATTCTTCATTTGAAAGAAATCAACAATTTACTTCTTCCTTACCTTAGCAAAAAAACTTCTATTCTCTCTTTTTACTGCTGGTACCAAGGATGGGACTAACGCCAATCAGTATATGGGTCTATATGCCGATGATGTTATTATCTGGAATAACAATTCATGTATTACGTCGGCTCAAAAATCGTATTCATTCTTCCCTCCTTGATCTTGAGAACTGCAGAGCACAAGATCTTTTTCAAACCCCTCAAAGTCTGTTTCTAGCTTTTTTACAACCAACAGACATCTGTATAACCTGGAGCCTAACATCTTTCTCCTGGGTAGGAGAATGTATTGTGAAGAGCATCTTAAGTATTTGGGATTTGTTTTGTATCAGGAAATTCAAGGCCGTACTCTTACTGACAATTTGGTTTTGAGAGCTGCTCTTACTGACAATTTGGTTTTGAGAACTAATCAGAGACTCAACATCTTAAATTTATTTCTGATAAAGACCGGGGTGCGGATGCTCGGACTCTGAGGAACACATACATTGATTTCTTATTCAGCCTATTTTGGAATATGGTGTTCAGGTATATCAAGCTGCGTCTGTCAGTAATCTTGTCAGTAAACTGGAAAGAGTTCAACTTTATTCTGCCAGAACCGTTACTGGTTTCCGTAATAGCTGCCTGAGGGGCATAGTTCTATACAAGGCTAATGTTCAATCTCTCAGACTCGGGAGTAGATTTCTTCTGGACAAATACTTTGCTAAGCTCATCAGTTACGGTGATCAACATAGAACTTCTTGTTTTTTACGTAACTGAAACAACAACCATCGTCTTAAGGGAGAAAGCCCGCTTGGCTATGCTGAAAGTGAGGGATGGTTATTTAATCAAGTTGAACATGTCTGTCTGGTATGTTGTACTGAGATTACTACGTCGTTTTGTGATCGAGTATTCTTTAGGACAGATCCCTGCTTTTACACTAAAAAAGGTACGCAGCATCCAGATTATCTTAAACAGCTTGCTTCGGAAACTATTCATAAACCTCTTCAGATTTACACTGATGGCAGCAGAGGTGATGACGCTATATCGAGTAGCACAGGAGGGAAATGGCATTAGGATCTGTAGGAGAAACCCCGACTACTGCTTAGTTTTCCGAGCCGAAGTCATAGCTATTGAGGAGGCCTTGAGTTTTGTGTTAATGGGGGTGCCAATTCTGACATCTGGATTCTGAGCGATAGCCGAAATTCTATCCAGCACCTGGCTGAATGATGGAAACATGGTGACAGTACGACTGTTAATATTGTTCAACACTTGGGGCCAGTTGAGTGCCCATAATAAGATTTTCTTCCAGTGGGTACCATCACAGGTAGATGCTTGTGGTAACGAGATTGCAGATCGACTGGCCAGGGAGGGCAGTCTTAACAGTTCTACTGATGGTTGCTGTCCTTCTTTCTTGGAACTCGCCTCCCGTGTCAAACTAGAAATTAACTCTACCTGGAACATAGCCCCTGTTCATGAGTGGTACGATTGTAATAGTCCTGGTGCTGCTATGATCGGGTCAAACAATAGATATGAACAGACTGCTCTTTCTAGGTTCCGCAGTGGTCATCTTCGTGCTTACATGTGTCGGGCCTTAAAGTTTATGCCTTTTTCCCGAAGGCAATTTGACCTAGGTCACTCTTACCCATATCTTATTATGCACTGGTTTACAGCCAGCTGTACTCCAGTCCGGATGCGGTTCTTTATTGTTTTAAAATCCACGGGTTCATGGACTTGATCTAGATAATGCTCTCGATCAAGTGGGATAAGAAACAACCACACAGAACTTCGTGAATGACAAGAATATTTTCAGACCAAAGACAATTATATTTTTAGCCCAAAAGGGGCTATTAGAATCTCGAAATGGGATTTTTGTGGTCCGCTGTAAATGCGTTGTTCCACTCTTCATTTGTGTCTGTTGCTATATGGAAAAACATGAAATATAGTTCTTTCTTATTTAATCTGTCTGTTATTAATTAACAAACTAAACTATTTAAAAGCAATAGAAGCAGTTCATAAAATATTATTTTTTTAAAAATTTTTATCTGATTGATTTAAATAAAATTTACTTCTAATATAATAATAAAATTACTTCTAATATATAATAAAATTACTTCTAATTCTTCTAAGTACAACTTCTAATATTTCTTTAATTTTAGGGTATTATAAAAGCTTTAAAATGTCATTGCAGAAAAGAGTTCATAAAATGATAAACAGAATTGAATTGAAAATGCACACTTTGAAGGAGACAAGTAACTTGATACCTCTGCTAAAGCCCATACACATTTTAGTCAATGTAGGGGTTTAATCGCTTAAAACCAGTTAAAATCTGTTTTCAACTATGTGACTTTTGGATAGAAGAAGCGTAGGAACAACTGCAAACTTTAGCTAATGTTTTCAGACATCAATGACGAAAGTTATAAAAGTTCATTTTTTCAATACATGCCAATTCACAACAATTTATCTACATATATATAAAGAAGAAAGTCTGTTGGTTTGTCCCCTAATAAGTCAGTAACTACTATAGCTATCGTCACCAAACTTTCTACAATTCTTTTTTGGGTCCTAGAAGAGGTCGTCGTTCACGTTTTTCGAAGAAAAGTAGCTGAAATAAGATAATATTAATTAAAAACTCGGAAAAACGGAAATTTTCGCCCTCATATTTCCGAGTGGCAACAGTCTCGCAAGCTGGAGATGAAAATCTGCTTTATTTCGAACATTGTTGCCACTACTCGCTTTGAAATCATAGAGTGTGTAAATAAAAAATTTCTAAGTTTAACGCTGAAATAAAAATAGCATTACCAAACATTAAATACATTATTCCCGATTCCCAAAATTCGTGGGAAGCCATTTCGACTATTCCCATCTTCGTACGACTTTAATAAGCCAAAATATTAATTAAAAGCTCCGAAAGCGCTAATTTTTGCACTCATTTTTCCGAGTGGCAACAGTCTGGCGGCTTGGATATAAAAATGTTTATTTCGAAAGTGTTGCTACTACCATCAAAAAGTTGCCCTCCTTATGCTGGACGTGGGAAAGCTTTCGACCGCGTCTGGCATGATGGGCTTATCTTCAAGCTAATTGCAAATGACTTTGATCGGGAGATGACTTTACTTATATACTCATTTATTAAAGATAGAAAATTTTTTGTTAATATCGGACAAGATACTTCTACGCAGAGAAGATTAAATGCCGGCGTGGCCCAAGGCTCTATTCTTGGCCCAATTTTATATCTATTTTATGTGTCAGATTTCCCGAAACCATTTACTGGATTAAATAATTACCTGGGGTGCTACGCCGATGATACGGCGCTGGCGGTGAGATCCCTAAGTCCGGCCATTGCAATTGCTAAACTTCAAGAAACAATTCCGCACATAGAGCATTGGTGCACCAAATGGCGAATCGCCATAAATGCAACTAAATCGCAATTACTCATTATTAGCAAGAAGAAGGCTAAAAAGTCCTTAAATGTCAGACTTACCCTTTTCGACGTAGAAGTCCCAATTGTAAAAAAGGCCAATTACCTAGGTGTGGTTTTTAATCACAAATTTACGTGGACTGATCACTTCAATCACATCCGAAACAAGACCGTAATTGTTATGAAAAGCCTTATGCCGCTTTTAGGAAAGTATTCGCAACTGGATTTGTTACGTAAGAAGCACCTTTATACGGCAATAGTGCGCCCTATTTTCTCTTATGCCTCCCCGGCCTGGGCAGCTTTTACATCACGCGACCTCTACAGAATACAAGTTATGCAAAACAAATTTTTACGGCTGATTACGAATGCCCATTACTTTGTGTCCAACGATATGTTACACAGAGATTTAAAGATTGAAACTGTCAAAGATTATCTTCTTCGAATTAATGACAAGTTCTTCAACAAGGCTCTCACTTGCCCACACCTGGAGATCTTCAACACCCTTGACTATGAAATTCTCATAGAGGACAGATATATCAGACCTTATGCCGCACATATATGTAATTTAAACTTTCCCGCGTAAAGCACTTGACACTTACTTTTGCTAGCTATTTGCTGGTCTGTACGTAATGTATATATTCTACTTATTCAACTTTATTTTCACTATTTTTGTATTTGTATTTTTATCATTGCATATTTGTATTTTTATCATTGCATATTTGTATTTCTTTATGTTTGTATTTTATATTTGTGTCTGTATTTAATTTCATATTATGCGTTTTATATTTCTTGCGCTCTAGGCCATTTGTCTGGTTTTGCGTTTTCTCTCTCCTTGTCGCTGCGCCGATTGTGATCATTTTTGGTTTTTCTAAACCTGGTGATGCATGGTCAACCCCCTCCTTTTTCGTGTATGTATTTCACCTACCTGGACCTACCCATATCATGTGCCTTTTGGGCAAATTATCAGGAGCCGGACACATCGTGCAATTGCTACGATATTCCGGCAATACTTGACTGGACTGGACTGGACTGAGTGTTGCTACTGGTCGCTTTTCAAATCGTAAAGTTTGTTCATCAAAAATTTCTAAGTTTTACAAAATCTATATAAATAAAGAATGTCTGCTTCTGTGTTTGTTCGTTTGTTAGTTTTATTGATTTCTGATCAATTATGATAAATTTTTGCCACATTTTAATCGACTAAAATATCGGTGAAATATTGGATGGAACGTGAGTTTTTACGACCATTTTATTAGAAAGACAAAAATCATTGAAAACGGCTTTCCTTTGTTAATGATATAATAAGAGAGAATTAGTTTATTTTTCTGTCACAATTTTTTATGTCGGTTCCATATCGAACCAGACTGAAAAATGTGTGACAATGAATATTATGTTTTTCCATCGTTATTAGATAGAGATTACAGCGATATCGTTCTCTCTGTTGTTAGATACATTACTCTCAATCTAACTTAACTGGCATCGGGTACTTCCGCTTGTATTGAAATAACGCGTACTGACTATGAAATTGGTATTTACTATGAAAGTGTTCGAAGAACTGCAGAATCTGACAGTGGAAGTGCTACTGAGAAAGTGGTGACATGCCAACAGCAATGAAATCTAAACAAGCACTGCAAAGTGTGAGAAAAACCCTTCGAAACGAAATATTATGATTAAAAGAGCTACTTGCAGTTTTATGGAATTAAGAATGTAATTGATAAACTTGAGACTAATTGAACGCTGAGACTGGTTGAAAGATTTGAAATAAGCATAGTTACAATAGTCGCACGTAAAAGAGAAAATTATTCAAAAACGTTTTTGAAAGAATATTAGTATAAAAATTACGAAATGAATTTCAGTATCGCATAAATAATTTAATTTTAGCATTAATTTTTAATTATTGTTTTAGGATATATTGAATAAGTCCTTAGTTATTATTTTACTTGAAAAATTTTGAAACTTATGTCGGCTATTTAATAAACTCAAACATGTTTGGAACGCTAGTGATTTTAATAAATGGTGGGTACTGTATGGAAGCGAATGGAAAGTAAACACGAATAGAATAGAAAAATGGTAAGCATTAAAAGAAGGAAAAACCCATGAAAAATTGTGACTATCAAGTGTGTGAAGCTTTGTATGTCTGGTTTGCACATTTCAGGGGCAAAGGTGTGCTTATTTCAGGGCTTATCCGACAGTAAAAGACGTTGCGTTTTGTAACGATTTCAATGAAGGACACACAGATTTGACAGCAAGTAACGTTTGGCTCGACCAGTTGAATAGAAACTCAACGGTATACGTGAGTTAAGTTTTGTGGTGAAAAACTATTGTTACGAATTTCGTATTTAGTTAGACATTTTTAGTAGAATTATAATTAAAATTGTTTTATTCCCCGTGCAATGCAGCGCGTGACAAATTTTAAGAGAAAGCTACGACGTAAAAGTAAAAGTACAAGAGCACGTGCATTTAACGTTGAATAACAGTTTATCTCTGTAATTGATATTTAATTTCAATAAATGTAATTGACTACTATGTTAGCTGTAACCTTAATCCTACTCTTTTTGCTTTCCCGCAATTGCTAGAACTGTCTCGCGCGGCCTATTTAAAAAGCTATAAAAGCCGGAGAAAAACATCTCAGCTCAGTTACTGTTTTAGTGAGCTGCTGTTGTGTATTGTAGCGAATTCTCGATGAGATCGGATTAGCTTTCTCTGCGCTTTGAATTGCTTTCTACTTAACGTTTTAGTAGTTCAAAATATAGGTACTGATTATATTGCGTGATACTGTGATATTGTACGAATATTTTTGAGCAAAAATCTAGAGTCTTTCTTTTATATTTCTTGTGATAGGAATAAATTTTTATTACCTTTTTATCGGACTTGTACATTCAATCTATTACGAACCTGTAGGCACGGAACACTGTGATCGAATATCGAAGAAATGAAATCATTCACCAGCATATTTCAGGAATTAATTGACATTGATTATAAGGCATTTAACTGCGACGAGTCTGGTCTTAATTACAAAATGTTACGAAGAGTCTTGAACCCTGAACCGGAAGTGCAGGCTCTGCAATAAGAATATTAGTAAAAGTGTAACACTTTTAGCATGCAGTGACGCTGCAGAAAACATCACAATGGACGCTGTTGTGATTAGAAAGTCTGAAAAGCCTAGAGCTTTTGAAACAGCTTAAAAAAATACTCTTTCCGTAAACTATTATAATCAGCAAAACTCATGGATGGGTAGTGAAATTTTCATGAATTGATCTTTTAAGGGTTTCATTCCTTCAATAGATAAGTTTTTGAAAAACGAATTTATCCAGAAAAACTGTTTTTTTGCTAAATAATGTTGCAACTCATCCTGATGCAGATTTATGACATAGGCAATGTTTCTGATCGCAATGTAGCGCCAACCCATACATCAAGGCATTCTGGAAGCGATAAAAGGAACTATTGCAGGAAGCTAATGTTACGTGTAAAGAAACACTGCGAAAAAAAATGGGACAGTTCTATATCTTCCGTTTCACTAGGCCGATTGACAAAATTCAAATGGGTTTTTAAGTTCTCTAAAGCGCGACTTAGGATATGTATTAGATTTACATACATAGCAATGTCTTAATATAGGTATCTACAGAACAGAGAAACAGAGAAAGTTAATCCAGTCTCACAACGAATTCGCTACAATCAATAACAGCGCTAAGTAAACATACAGTTCGCTTAAAACAACAGCAACTGAGCTTAGGTATTTTAGTTCGGCTTTTATAAGGTTTTTAATTTTTTATAAGGTTTCACGAGTACATTCTGGTAAAATCTATTTTTTTCGATTTTTCTGGATGGCAACAGCAATTACGAGATATTTATTGTATTAAATCTTAAATGCACCCGCTCTTGTATTTTTACTTTTCCGACGTAGCTTTCTCTTCAAATTCGTCTGGGTTGCATGAGAAAATAAAACAATTTTAATTACATTTCTAAATAAATACCTAAATAAATACAAAATCCGTAACGCTGCCCCCCTTCCCAAGGACTGCACTTTCCGGGCAGTAGACTTAGGATATATATTAGATTTATATATAGCATCCTTCTAACATAAGTATTTTGATATAAAGTCGGACGTTTTCTGAAATAACATACCGATGTTTTACCCAATTTCGATTCTACCACTCAAATTATTCCTAGATTTTAAATTTTGTAATTCTTTGTGGGAAATATACGAAAAAATTTAAAAATTTATCCTGGTGAATTTTTTCAGTTTACGCCAAGAACTCGGGGCGAACTTTTTAATTTATAGCGAACTATTTTTCTTTCCTTTTTCTTCATTGTCCACGACTGGAAAAAATGTCATCGCTCATACTTTCAAATAATTTTAACAAAGTGCGAAAACCATATTTTCGTTATTATCGCTTATAATAAATATGCCAAATATCAAAACGCGCCAAAATGTAATCCACGTATATTGTAGAAAATTTTGAATAAAAAACATTAATTTTTTGCAGGTATGCAAATACATCTACTTTATGACTATAGCAAAACTTTTATAGGTTATAAATGAAAATTGTCTTCGAAAAATTTAAAAAAATTATTTAAAAATGCAAATAAGGAAATAAATCATAAAAAATAGGCGAATTTTATTTGGAATGAACCTAAATTTCCAAATATGAAAGGAAGCGTAAAATAAGTTTAATTAGAAAGAGATATTAATAAATATGTATCAAATTCAATTAACATGGATGAGCTAAAACTTTGTGAGCTAATTTTTTAAAAACTGTTCGTGAGATCTTTACAAAACTTGGCAGTTTGGCATAATTTTAGTCGTAGAATCGAAATTTGGAAAAAGTTGGCATGTCATTTCAGAAAAAGTCTGATTTTGTGTGAAAATACCTATGTTAGAACAATGCTATACATAAATCTAATACACTGTTTTGCAAAAAAATCGAAGCACCATGAAGAAAGTGGTTGTTTTTGATGAAATTGAATATGTGTATAGCTCATACAGAGATAATAAAATGATTTAAAAATCAAGGTCATAGTATCTTTTCACGGCTCACAATCACCCACTGGGTGTTCAAATTAGTATTTGGTCGAACCGCCTCTGGCAGCAATGCGTGCTTGAATTCATCAAGGCAAGGAGTGGTAGAGGTTCCTTATGTCATCCTGAGACACGTTCTACCAGGCATTCATCAGTTGTTAATCCAGATCTGCGATATTTTGTGGTGCCCGAATCTGACGGCCTACCATGTCCCAGACATGCTCGATTTGTGAAAGGTCTGGTGAGCTTGCTGGCCAAGGAAGAGTATCAACCGCACGGAGACACTCCAGAGATATGCGAGCGGTATGTGGCCTGGCATTATCTTGTTAGAAAATGGCCCAAGAATGGCGTGCCATGTTGGGTAATGCAACCGGCCGCAGGATGGTATCAACATATCGTTGAGCTGTTAAAGATGCATGGAGGATGACTAAAGATGACCTGCTGTCATAAGAAATAGCGCCCCACACCATCACACCAGGGATTATCTCTGTATGCCTTTGAAAAACAAAGGCTGATTGGGACCGCTAGCCCCGTTCTTTCCAGACACGAACACGGTGGTCATCTGGTTCAAGAGTGAAGCGGGATTCATCGCTGAACACTATACGATGCCAGTCTGATAATCGGCTGTGACACCACTCCAGACGGTTCTGCCGATGTTGTGGCGTCAAAGGCAAACGCCTTAAAGACCTCTGTGAGCGTAACCCCGCCTCAGACAAGCGCCATGAAATGGTGGACGGTACCACGGGAGGTATAGACGTGCCTGTAATGCGTTGAATAGCCGACAATGATACCGTTGAGGTGGAAACATTGAAAACAAGAAAAGATACATTTTCTACCTCTGTTAACTTTGCGAATTGCGCAATAGAAATGCGCGCTATGATCGCAATTCCTGTTCATTTACCTTGAAACTTTGATAATTTGCATGTTCGATCAAGACGTTATTACAAACCAAATTTCGTCACGATCTCAAAAGTCCTTCTTGGTGCTTCGATTTTTTTTGACAAAGACTGTACATATCCTAAGTCGCACTTTCAAGACATGAAAAGCGCAAGTTAAATTTCGTCAATCGGCCCAGTAGAACGGGCGATATAGAACTGCCCATCTTTTTTTTTTCACAGTGTACATACGTATGCGTCTGTGTGTGTACACACATATATACGCACACACATATATACATATACTTCTGAATCCGGTCCTGATAACAGAAGAGTACCGACATGAAAAAAGCATCATGAATGTTATTGATTGGTATTTCAATATATTTTTCATATTATTGCGTTTTGGTTTTCCTTGCGATGGGTAAATTTCAGATATTTGGGAATATAGATGAATTAGTTTTTTAACTGCTTCAAAAAATGGAGCAATGTCGGTATGAAGAGTAAGGCAATCAAGACTGCGATCCGATGGCAATGAGGTTAGCGTTAAAATGTGGAATGGATAGCTGTTATTCATTATGTTATCATGAACTATTAAATTACATGAAATTCCTGAGAGAGGAATTGAATACTCTGCCAAAATATACTTGGTAGAAAAATTCGAATTTGCTAATGAATGTATCCGAAAACGTGTTTAAGTTTGTAACTTGGTAACTGAATGTGTATATAAAATTATGCAATTATGCATGTTAAGATATTTGCGATTCGGAACATGGGTCAGGTTAAGTTTTTTAAATAGGGTAAAACGTGGAAGGGCTAGTTGCCTAAAGGCAGAGACTTTCAAAAGGAAAACTGATTTTTTCATTGCGTATTAAAAATAGTACGTCTAACTTTCATTCACTTTATACTTACACACATTACTTAAATTCTGATATATCTTAAATTAATGTAAATTACGTTACTCGAAAATGCACTTAATGCTCAAAAAAAAATTTGCATATGCCAAAAATGAAAAATATGAAATACATATAAGTACTTATGCATATCCTTGTAAAAAGCTTGCATTTGCCTTTAATGAACTACGTAAGTATTTATTAAATTATTTATAAATGTATTTGGAAATGAAGATTTATTCATTTATAAATTCCTGTGAATCTTACTGTGAAGAAATCCAGATAGTGTATATATTTAAATTTATAATTATTATAAATATTATATAAATATACAGTGACCTCAACATTTAATTGTAAACATGAGCTGAAATTCTGTTGGCAAGTAATAATAAAAGTATTGTTGCGTGGGTACGGGTCCTTTATGTATTAGTATGCAGAAGTCCTTAAAAAGTTAACAAAAATTTATTCTTTCCTCAAGAAATAAATCAAAATGCTGAAATATTTCTTCAGAGATATTAGTACAATATCACAATATCTGAAATGTTAAACAAAATTCACTTCAAAACAGATAAAGTTAATCCAATCTCACAGAGAATTCGCTACAATCAATCACAGCATTAAGTAAACAAACAGCAATTCGCTTTAAACAGCTACAACTACAACTGAGATGAGAATGGCGAGGAGAGTGGTTCGAAAACCAGGGTGCATGGGTCAAAGGACCCTACCCCTCATCGAATGCATAAGTATGATTCTAATAAATTGGCAAGTACAAAATAACTTAAAAATAAGTAATAATAGATTTTTTTTAAA
>KK122409.1:186041-219663 GCA_000611955.2 Stegodyphus mimosarum
TAAATATATATATATATATGAAAGGTACTAATTAAAGTAAGTAAAAACAAAAGGAAGGCGGGGCTATTATCAATAACTTGCCCTATGAAAAGTAATCCCACGAAAAAACCGAAAATGCCTGTTTAGAAAGAGAAGGCCGCTGAGCTGGTGACACGCTAATTACATGCGTAAAGAAAAAAAATCGTGATGTTAAGTAACATGCGAATACAGAGATGCACTCAATCCGATTAAATGTATAAAAATATAGAACAGGAGAGGAATACAATGCAAATAACACTTGATAAATACAAAATACAATAATGCAACAGAATTGTCGTACAAGTCATTACAACAGAGTAATAGGCATTAGTCAAGATTAACATTTAAGATAGCCCGAGGGCGTCTAACATTGACAATATCATTGACATCATAGTCATAAATGGTCATGGTGGGATTGTTAAGATCCCCCAGACCTTCAAAAAACTTACGTGCCAGACGGCAACAATAACTTTTAATATATTCAATTTTAAGTTCGTCATGCAAGCGCTGATTTCTAATGTACCATGGGGCACATACTATTAGTAGAACACTGTTCTGCGCTGTTTGTAGTTTTTTGCGAATAGACTTACAAGAGTACGCCCACACAGGGCAAGCATAACAAATAATAGAACGCAACAAGGATTTATAAATAAGTAACTTATTATCTATAGATAGTACGGAGTTTCGAGAAATTAAGGGGTAATATATTTTTTGACGAACTCGAAACTTTTTAAGATTACTTGTAATGTGTGGGTTCCATGATAACCTTTTGTTGAGGATCACCCCAAGATAAGGGACTTGCTTGGCCCAGGGGATGGTCTCTCCATATAACTGTAAATTTTTAGGAGTTTTCACTTTTTTGGTGAACAGGATGGCTGCCGTTTTATCAACGTTTATCTTGATTTTCCACTTCACTAGCCAAGTCTCTAGTAATTGTAAGTGGTTTTGTAATCGTTGAATTGCTGAACCAATAAATGCACTTTGTGTGAGGATCGCAGTGTCATCAGCATACATTGCGAGTGTCGTGTCAGGTGTGGTGGGGATGTCGTTCACGTATATGTTGAATAATGTGGGGCCCAAAAGAGACCCCTGGGGAACTCCAGCCTTTATGGGTCTGGGTGTTGAATGTGTGCCTATTACGTGAACGACAAAGTGTCTACCGGTCAGGTAGGATTTAATTATGTTAATGATGTAGCCTGGGAGACCCAGACAGTGTAATTTGTATATAAGGGCATCCAGCCATACACGGTCGAAGGCCTTAGCGACGTCTAGAAAGACTCCTCCTGTGACTCTTTTCCGTTGAAATCCACCAGTGATCATTTCAACAACCCGATAAAGCTGATGAGTTGTAGAATGCTTACTACGGAAGCCGAATTGGTAGGGAATAATTGAGTTGTTCTGCTCCAGATGCTCATTGACTTTTTTAAGAATAACTGCTTCCACCACTTTGCTTAGCGTAGACAGTAGACTTATTGGTCGATATGATGCTGGTTCTGTCGCAGGCTTATTGGGTTTAAGAAGTGGAACCACTTTGGCAAGCTTCCAGGTCTTCGGGAAATGTTGCATCTTCAGAATAATATTGATGATCTTCGTTAGGTAGCACATGGTTTTAGGAGGAAAATGTTTAATAATGCAATTGGTTATTCCATCATATCCAGGACTCTTGTTTTTCTTCAATCTCTTGATATATCCAGAGACCTCCGACGGCATGACTGTGATGATGTTGTCTGTGTAGGGACTTGTTGTGTAGTTGTTGTGAAAACTAGAAATGAAGTGATCCGTGTTTGTGTCACCAATGTTGTTAGTGCAAAACTCAAATTCCAGATGCTTAGCTAAAAGTTCTGCTTTCTCAGTTTCAGTGTAGTGAATTCTTTGCGGGCCTTTAAAGGGCGGAATGAATGTGTGGCATTTTGTATACCTTTTCACCGCTTTCCACAGAGAATTAAACTGAGATGAGGTGATTCAATTCTGCTTTTATAAACTTTTTAATTATCACTAGAACAATCTCAATTTTTCTAGATTTTTTTCGATGGCAAAAGTAATTACGAGATATTTATTTATTAAAAATTAAATGCCCGCGCTCTTGTATTTTTACTTTTCCGACGTAACTTTCTCTTCAAAAATCGTCTGCGTTGCGCGGGAAAATAAAGCAATTTTAATTACAATTCTAAATAAATAGCCAAATAAATATGAAATTTGTAACAGTATTTAAGCAAGTCTGCCCGTGCGCAAAGCACCTGGCTTTGATGAGATCTCAAATCTCACAATCAAATATCTACCGGACTGTGTACTTCTGAGATATGTAAAAATTTTAAATAGATGTCTCGACTTGTCATATTTCGCATATATTTGGAAAAAAGCAAAGGTGATTCTGCTCCCGAATTCGGGAAAGGACTGTACTCGGACAGAAGGTTTTAGGCCGATTAGCTTACTTCCAGGCCTTGGAAAAATTCTCGAACGGATAATATTAAAAAGAATGCAACCATATTTGGATATCTTGCCATCGGAACAATTCGGTTTTAGAGCAGGACTGTCTACAACTAAGCAGTTAGTCCGTCTCACAGAATATCTAGGTGAGGCGCTGCACACCAAACAGATTGTCGCCTTACTCATGCTGGACGTGGCGAAAGCATTCGACCGCGTCTGGCATGAGGGGCTTATTTATAAACTAATAAATTTCAACTTCAGTAGAGAGTTGGTGCATCTCATCTACTCATTTATCAGAGAAAGAACCTTCTATGTTTCCGTAGGCAGCGACACTTCCCGACATCAAAGGCTGGGCGCTGGGGTCTCCCAGGGTTCTATCTTAGGCCCGCTTCTCTATATCATATATGTGGCTGATTTCCCAAAAGACGGAATTACTACGAACCATTACCTAGGATGTTATGCGGATGACACCGCTATAGCAACTAGATCTATAAGCCCTGACTACGCAGTGAAAAAATTACAGCTACTCATGCCTGCAATAGAAAAATGGTGTTAAAAATGGAGAATATCCATTAACGCGGCAAAGTCCAAGCTTCTCATCGTTAGACGAACACGAACTAGGAAGCCAATCACGGAGAGATTGATTCTTTTTGGTACAGTGGTACCCGTCGTGAAGCATGCAACCTACTTAGGAGTTATCATAAATGAGAAACTCACATGGAAACAACATGTTAACAGTGTGAAAAGGAAAGTAATCGCTGCCTTAACTAGTCTCGTACCATTAATCGGCTCTAAATCAAATTTAGAACTTGCCAAGAAAAGGCACATTTATATCGCAATCAATAGACCAATCCTGACTTATGCCTCTCCAGCTTGGGCCACCTATACTAGGAAGGATGTAGAAAAATTACAAATACTGCAAAACAAGGCCTTGCGACTTATTACGAACGCTCATTTCTATGTTAAGAATGAAACTTTGCATAAGGATCTCAGGATTGAATACCTGAATGAATATTTACACAGACTAAATAGAAATTTCTTTAAAAAGGCACTAAGATGTGAACACTTAAATAAATTCTCAGTTTTTGACTACGTAGCCCTTGAAGAAGACTACAACTTAAGACCTCTTGCGGCACATTTGACTAGGGACCTAAACTTCCCGACATAATAATTGAACTTTGCAGTTATTGCTGCAGTGTATATATGTAAATATTAATTTCATCTATTACTGTATAAGTATGTTCTAAAATTTATTGAATTTGTAGTGTTTCATGTACTCTTATTTGTTATTCATTATTATTGTTTATATATTCCTTATATTTTGATTTATTGTATTTTACTATGTACTCATAGCACTTGCTCATGAATTATGACTTGTCAGGATATCCTCTCCATCGTTGGTCTTGGTTCCTTGCATTGCGGTGTTTGGCACCCCTGTTCTTTTCTCTGCTCTCATCTTTCTTCTCTCTTGCTTCAGTTATCTTGCTTACTTGTCAGGAAAAATACATTAGGAGCACTGTGTTGCAAACTTCAGTGAGCCGGATACACTGCATCTTATGTGGTATCCCGGCGATAGATTTGCAGACTAGACTAGACTATTTAAACAAGAATTGTTCATGCTGGAAAACTATTAAAAAGTGTTGTGAAGCTCAGTAGACGAGATGCATAAGTAACAAAGCAGCAAAGTAGTATTTTTAGAATGTGTATTGTTTAAATCAAGGGCAGAAAACCTTTTGACAAATATTAAAAGAATTATTTTTTTACATTTTATAAAAGTTCGGTTGCAAGATTTAAACAACTCCCTTTTTTAATTCTTTTCAGAAATACTGTACTCAACTTCGAGTACATGGATATCAGAAATCAGCAGTACATGGATATTAGATATCAGCAGCAATATTTAACATAATTAACTATTAAAATATCATGTGCTCTCATTTGAAATGAACGAAACAGAGCATTGACTATAGAGTGACTATGATGTTTGATTTAAAAGATGTCTTAGAAGCTGAAAATCCTCTCATATTTGAGAAAGTACAATGTTGTATTGTGCATTAGCACGCAAAGGCGTATTGAGTACGTTCCTGTATTTAGAGCAGCTTTCATCAAAGAATCATAAGTCAAAATAACTATAAATCTTTATTTTAACAAGCAATGAGAATTTCGCTTAACTCAGGTAAAACACAAAATAAAGTAACAATCTTCACAGACATCAAAACTTCAAGTATTGAAAAGAATAACTTACATAGAATCACAGTCAGTCCTGAAAATAAAAAAGTCATCAGCTTACCTGTTTAGGCAATAAAAAAAGAGCATACTTTGACACAGTACCTAAAAGAGAAAACACTAACTGAATGAGATCTTTTCGTCCAGATACAAGTAGCTAAGGTGAGAATCGAATGCGAACACCTTCGCTTTCTCACGCCAATATATATCTTGACACACGTTCGCTTTCTACGTTTTTGAGTTTCATTATGCAAAAATACTTAAATTTGTGCTAAGTATTTCAGAAAGAAACTTTGTAAATAGGAAAGGAATAATGTGCAATTTTAATCTTCATAATACAATAAACTTTGATTTTAATTTTTACAATAAATAATAAAACTCAATTGCGTACAAATCTCTTTCTAATGTAATTAAAGAAAACTTTTGAAAACATTTCACTCAAATCATACTCCTCTGAGCATGGAGTAAGTATACCATTTGATTACATTCAGAATGCAACGTTGTTTAAAAATGTATTCTTTCACATACTTAGGACCCTGAAATATTGTAGAAAAAGAGACTATATGGTATAAAAAAGACTATATACTTATATTTATACTAATATTTACGACATAATTGCAAAATTTTCACCTCCAACATGTCAAAAACCTTCCGATATTAATGTTAAGTGACTGAATGTTTTGTTGAACAGAGGAGCGTGTTACTGTTCCTTCGGAGTGATCGGAAAAACCAGCCTAGGCCTCTCCTCTCTTTCATAAAGAAATAATTTTCATAAATAATAGAAAGACATAATTGCTTCTACAGTTAGAAAGTTCTACTGCTCAATTTCTGTAATGGCGGTGTCCGAAACTTCCACTGCAATTCGCGGTGGAAAATTCTGTTAGAGTACCATCTTCATTTGTTAACTCTCCTCCGCCTTCTCCTCATTCACTTCTCCACCTTTCTTCACCAATTCCATCAACTGAAAAATTTAGCCTTCTTCTAAGTTCAAAATAAGATTATTGTATAGTCTACTGTAAATAATAAAAATAAGATTATTGTACAGTCCCGAATGACCCCAAAGCTGATACAAAAGGCAAATATAAAAATAAAATAGTCTTTCCGCCGCCCAACCGGCTGTTGGTTATAGACTCTGACAGGCGTAGCGTAGAAGGCATGGATGTTTGCAAACGTATAATGTCTATGCGGCATGGGGGCACGCTAAGCATGCGGTGAGCCGAATGTCCTCTCCAGAGGTTGCTAGTAAGGAAGAGAAGTGAGAGACCTTCGGCCCCCCCCCCAAGATGTTCTGCTTTGAAATTGAGGCTGGAACTGAGCAAAGTCGTACAGTCACTTGTATAGTGCCCATGGCTTTTGCCAACGAAAGAAGCAATCTTGCCCTCCTGCCATGATAATTTTTGTGACTTGCTCTCAAAGAAGACAATGGAGCTCAGTCACAACAATATTCTTTCCCTTCACAGATTACGCTCCTGCTCCCCAGTTAGAAACTCTTTCCGACATAAAAAAGTTCTATAAGTTTAATAAAATAATTGTAGTAACAATACTACCCTGAACACAATAATAAGCTGGATGGAATTAGAAAGTTAAGAAAGTGCGCAGTTTGCTACGTCAATTAAATTTAAGTTTTTCGGAACTTAATTCTTCTTTTTCTCCCCGCTACAGTGCCAACAAACGAAAACTTGTATGAGCATCACCCCTCTCATAACAAATATATCTCGCAGTCTACCAGTCTGCTGTTCTACTCACTCCTCAATTATTTTTGTCTTTTTAGCTTTATTTCAAGCATCATTTTCCCCTCACTTACGCCGTATACAGTTCAACAACAAAATTATAAAAATTTGAAAAGCAGCATAACAACATATGTTCAGATTTCCCGACGCAGTGTTAATTGTTGACATATGTTTTTCTTCTTCTTTCTGTCTTTTCTCAGTTCATCATATCAATGATCAGGTTTCTTAGAAGGATGGCTCGCAAATCGTGTTTTTTAGTCCAAAGGGGCTTTGTCCCTGAAGGACTATTGTTTTCGTTTCGGCATTCAGCGTTGATTGGCTACAAATGTCCCATTCACTTTTCAAATTGTTGCCACCAAACATTATCGTCCTGTATTATACTTAAAGTAATTAAATAACGAAGAATCTGCATAAATGTATATATGTCTCTCGCATTGTGATGAAACGACGGTACCTAGAGCCATCAAATTTTGGAAAACTTAATCCTCCCGCGAATATGGGCATATGCGAACCCAAATCTGAAATTAGGAATTTATTTTATTATCGATTTCATATTTCGTAAAACTTTAGCGAATTTTTGATTAACAAACTCAAGGATTTCAAAGCGAGCAACGACAGCGTTGCACAGAAAAAAAACATTTTTATCTCCAGCTTGCAAAACTGTGTATCCGAAATTCTAAAGCTATGTTCATTTTAAAATTATTTTGCGATATTGCTGTTGAACTGAATTTTATGGTTTAAGTACGAAGAACATGATAGTTAATAAATAAAAGATAACACACAGAATGTTAAAAGAAAGCCCCCTTGGACGTAATTTAAAATCTGAAACCTTTCACATTTTTTATTTATTTATTTGTCTTCCTTTTCTTAATGTTTTGTGTGTTCAGTTTATTTATTAAGTATCATGTTCTCTGCCTCTCAAATTTTATGTGGCGCATATGCCGCATAAAATTCAATTCAATGACAAAATCAAAAATATTTAAAAACAGTGTATCTAGAATATTCGACAGATAGTCTCTCTCTCTGGAGGTAAAAAGAATTTATTTAGTACAATGTTGCCATTGCTCGTTTTGAAATCGTTGAATTTATTAATAAAAAATTCGTTTACAAAATATGAAGTGGCTAATAAAACAAATTCCAAATTCGGGCTTCCATGTGCCCATGTTCAGGTGAAACACTACTTTATTCGAAATTTCATGTCTCCAGGTGCTGCCTTTTTTTTTTCAGAAAGCAAGAAGAATGTATGTATTTATGCAACTTCTTCATTATTTAATTTCTTTAAATATAATAAAGGGCGATAATATTTGGTGACAACAATTTGAAAAGAGATATGACGCGTTTAAGTGTTTCGACACTAAAATCCTATTCAGGATTAACGTCCTGCTGGAGCTAAAAAATAAAAAAAAGAAAAGAAAAGAAAGAAAAGAACTAAAGGAAGAAAAGACTGCTACTAAAATTATTTAATTGAAGCTTGCAATCTATGCGCAAAGCTAAATGCGCAAAAAAAGGGGGGAAGGACAGTTTTATATCTCCCGTTCTACTGGAGACCGATTAATTCAAATTGCGTGTTTCATGTCTCAAAAGCGCGACTTAGGATATGTGTTAGATTTATATATAGCAGTCTTCTAATTAAGGTATTTTGACCCAAAATCGGACTTTTTCTGAAATGACATGCCAATTATTTTCCATATTTCCATTCTGTAACTCGAATTAGGCCTAAATATTAAATTTTGCAAAATCTGGTGCGAAATTTAAGGAGAAATTTAAAAATTTATCTTGGCGTATTTTTTTAGTTTGCTCCAGGACACTTGGCGAACTTCTTAATTTATAGCAACCTATTTTCCTTGAGCCCCTCCCTTTTTTTTGTATACAAGCGGAGAAAAGGTCACGTTTATTACTTTCAAATAATTTTAATAAAGTGTGTAAACAACATTTGGCGTTATTATCGCTTGTAACGAATATGCCAAATTTCAAAACACGCCAATGTGTAAATTCGCGTATATATTACTAAATTTTGAATAAAATGCTCTAATTTTTTGCAAGTGTGCTTAAAAAAAATCTAATTAATGATGATGTTAAACATTTTACAGGTTATAATACAAAAATGTTTTCGAAAAAATATATAAAATATATTTAAAAATACAAATTTAAAAAATAAATCATAAACAAATCGGTGAATTTTATTTGGAATGAACCTAAATTTGGAAATGTGAAAGAAAGAATCAAATAAGTTTAATAAAAAGAGATACACTGGTGTGCAAAAATTAAGGACGAGACAGTTTTTTCAATATAACTTTGTACAAAAGCTTTCTCAAATCAACACATTTAATACCGTAAGATCCACAATACGTAAGGACATGAGTAATGTAAGCAACACTTTGGGTGTCGTGTGTCTAGCGATTTCTCCCGCTGTCTGCCGCCTGTTTCTTCTGGCCTGTAAGGCAATATACCTGTCATCTGTGGGTGTGGTTCCTCGTGGACGACCACTACTAAACCCCCGAATAGTTGTTCCTGTAGTTTGAAATTGTCTCCAAAGTCGTGAAACGATGCTGTGAGCAATTCCGAACTGTGAAGCCCCACTTGTCACACTGCGGCCTTCCTCCAACTTCCCAATGATTCGACCTCGGGTAAAAGCATCCAGATGTCGTCTAACAGATTGATTATTCGCCATTTCTCGCTGAGGCAGCAACTCGGTGTGATTTTAACTGCTATACGGCGTGCAATCTCTTTACCAGAAATACTGATCTTACACCGACAACATGCTTTATAGTACTCAGACACTCCCCCATTACGTCTACCTGCATATCTGCGCATGTGCTACCGTACATCACCTTACTTAATCTCCTGATTGGTCTTTCTGTTCGCTCTGCCTCTTTGTTTAGCTGATATGCTAATTTTTCGACTTCGTCCTTAATTTTTGCACACCAGTGTATTAATAAATATATGTCAAATTCAATTAAGATGGAGGAGCTAAAATTTTGAGAGCTAATTTTTTAAAAACTATGCGTGCGATTCTTACAAAACTTGGCAGTTTAGCATAATTTTAGTCGTACAATCGAAATATGTAAAGAAATTGGCATTTCATTTCCAAAAAAACCCGAATTTGTGTTAAAATACCTATATACTGCTACTATATATAAATCTAATACATATCTTAAGTCGCGCTTTCGAGATATGAAAATCGCAAGTTGAATTTCGTCAATCGGTACAGTAGAACGGGAGATATAGAACATCCCCCATTTTTTTTTTTACCCAGTATGTCAGGACTGTATGTTCGGTGCATAGTCTTGGCAAACATCTTTGTGAAACTCCTTAAAGTCCTTAAGTCCTGATCTGGAACAGGGAGCTGAATGCAGCTATGTTCTGGTTGTAGATACTGTGATTAAGTGGTAGAATAACTGCACTTGAAAGGGATTTAAAATCCTCTTTTATTAAATCAATATTATTTACAACCACTTCTCAACTCGGGAGAGATACAGAAAGTAAAAGACCACACTTGGGTCTAAAATGAACAATAAGGTAAATTTAAAACTAAAGCTAAATAGAAATTAAATTACTCTTTGCTCACAGAGCTATACGCGGAGTTGGCCTCTAACTAAATGGTGCGTAGCAAGATTTACTAATACTAGCGCACTTGGATTTATTTCAATAAGCAATCACATAGCAAGCACTGTAGCTTAGAATTTATCTGCTAGCTGGTCAGGCGACCGTCGAATAGAATGACCGTGATCTGAGACTAAAAGCTCTCTCACACTGAGAGGTTTCTACCTCTCGTTTAAACAGTCGTTGGCTCCACTTCAAATTAGCATAAAGCTGAAAACGCGCGCTTCTTCTAACGGGAAGTTGAAACATGAGAAGAGATAGAAAGATTTAAATTAAAATAAAACTTTGTTAGTTTAACTAAAACCTTACAAGTATACTTGATAACTGTGTAATTGAGAAACAAGTAGTTTTCGAGAATATGAAATAATCTAATGCATTTTTATTGCTTCCTGTTTTGTGAACGAATATTCTTGTAACAAATTTACTGATACAAGGAGCTTTTATTTCTGCTGCACTATTTCATTATAAACAGATTCGATTTTGAAGATTTCATATTAAGTTTCACGAATTTAAATCTTCTGTGCTTTTGTTTAGTGTGAAAGAAACATGAATCTTTTGCTTGTTATATCTACATAATTTTTGAATAATTATTTTACTAACATAAATAAAGCTTGTTTAAGAACAATACAGAATAATTATATCAATACAATAAGTGCCTAAATATGCCTTTAATTCGGTATTTACAAAAGTGACCGAATGGCTGTTAGCAAAATAGTAAAACTAATATATTGTACGAAAATTAAAACCACTCGAGCCGAAATACAGGGTGTTTATAAAGTCCCGGACCCATTTTGATGTTTAATAACTCATAAAATAATAAAGATAGATTAAAACGAATAACAAATGGTTAGATAGACTCAAAAAGTTTCATGATCCTTGTCAATGAACATCCACGTGTGCCCCCTTCGTCGAGTCGATATTCAATTTCACGCCAGGTACCGGCAACCATGTCGGCATCCACAGAGGCTATTGGGGTTGTAATTCTGGCTTTTAGGTCATCCATATTCGACACTCTCCTCCTGTATACATTGTCCTTTACAAATCCCCAAAGGAAAAAGTCCAGCGGCGTTATATCAGGTGATCTGGGTGGCCAAGGAATTGGACCTCCTCGCCCAATCCATCTTCCTGTAAAATGGTCATTCAAAGAACTACGAAGGATGGTATCCCAATGAGGTGGTGCACCATCTTGTTGCCAAAAGACATGTGGCTGAAGCTCTTCTAGTTGTGGAAATACGAAGTTTTCCAATATGTCTAAGTATACGACCGATGAGACCGTCTTTTCTGTAAAAAAGAAAGGCCCAATGACCCGATCGTGCATTAGTCTACACCGCACATTAACCTTTGGGGAATCCCTTTGTGCCTCACGGTATTCATGGGAGTTTTGAGATCCCCATATGCGCACATTATGGCGATTAACAATGCCAGAAAGATGAAAGGATGCTTCGTCGAAGAACAAAACAAAAAAAAAAGAGAGAGAAAAATGCAATTAATAAGCAGACGATATTTAGAAAAGTACAGATATTTAGCCCGGTTAATGAAATTATCTGAAATTAACCGCACGCGCAAACGATACTTACAAAAGTAAAGATGTTCAAACCTGAAAAGGAAAACATATAAGTTATTCCATCAATAAATGCCATAAGTTTGTTTATATCTTCATTATTTTATGAGTTATTAAACATCAAAATGGCTCCGGGACTTTATAAACACCCTGTATTATACACAGTTTGAGTTTTGACTATATTTAATTAAAGGAATATCATGAAGCGATAATTGAAGTTAAATTATAATTACGTTTATATTTCAGTTTCATGTATATGGTGATGATATAAACTCTCTACAAAAGCATATTAGTCCAGATGTTCTTCCTGCAGAACTCGGTGGAACTGCCGAGCCGATCAACGACTGCGAATACAAGTCTTTCATTCTCAGTCAAGAATGTTACTTAGAGAAACTCAATCGATATGGCTTCAGAAACAATCTTGTAATCGATAAAATTCTGTAATATATTGCTTTTAATTTCTTTCTAACATTTCCCATTTTCGTGAATAAATATGTAGCTCAAATTTTGTATAATGTAAAATTTGTATTTTTTTAAATAAATGCTACACAAAAAAGAAACTTCTTTGTAGTGATAATTTGATGCCTATGCAACGGCGTTCTTTATGTTCCACAATCTATCTAAACTTTAATTTGCATTCTGTTGAAGTGCTCTGATAAAAGATATTAATTTTCCTAAAACATGTGGGTTCGAATGTGTGAGGAGAGAATTTTTGGTGTGTCGAAAATGATTTGGAGGATTCACTTTCTCATAGTATAAACTGCAATCTTTTTTATTCTTCAAAATATCCGTAGAAAAAGCATTTCAGGTGCATTAAACTTACAGCTACTGAACTCGGTTGTTAGATGGCATTTGCGTACTCTATGTAGACATATCGTATAATGCGATATCATCCGGGAGAGCGTAGTTCGCGTTGCAGTGTAAACGGAGTAAAGATTTCTGTGGGTCATTCAACACGACGCAACATTTTGATTTAAAGGTGCTTGAACAAAGAAGCTTAATTATCTTTCATCAAAACTACCATGCCCATGAAAAACGATCATATTTGTCAAATTTCTCAACTTCTGTACTCACTGTTATCTTTTATCAAGACTCCTGTACCCAGGGTAAGGTTTGGGCATAGGCGACATAGGCAGCCGCTTAAGGTACTGTTTGGCGCTAATGTACTGATCACTTACGCCGCTTTAAACACTGTCTGTACAGTGTTAACCTCTTCTGGCAATTAATTCAACCTTTCCGAAACAATGTGTCGGGCAGTGTATTGTTGATGCCAAATGAGAAATGTTACTAATGCTACCAGCAATGTGAGGAGCGCTGAAGCTAGCTTACGTATTTCTATAGATATTCCTTGGAAGCTGAGAAAATAATAGTGTTTCACGTTAAGAAAAGAAGGAAACTTAGAAGAAATTTCCACAAATGTGTTGAACATAGGAATATGTACCTGCAGTTATGAATTAATACACAATTATAATTAATTGCATTAATGAACAAATTTAAACTTTTCGTCTATTCCATAAAGACAGAAACATATTCTTCTTATTGAAGCGATCTCCCTAAAAGCGAAAACGAACAATAGAAATTTCGCAGTACTTAATATATTGGTGTGACAGGCGTGAAGCAGATTCTGGCAAAAAAAAATAATAAAAAAATAAAGTATTGTAATTTTGTGAGCTGTATCTTTAACTTATGTAACTGTGAAATTCCATTCGGATAATTCTTTTATCTAACTCAAACCGGTACAGTGGTTAGGTCGCTGACTGCCATGCCGAAGAGCCGGGGTTCGAAACCCCGAAAAAGTTAAATAACATCCTGCACTCATCTTCAACACTAGACCTGGCAAAGAACAAGCGCATCCCCATTTCTATTCTCCGTCTCATTCTCACTTACGCTTCCCCAACATGGTGTTTATAAAATTACAAGCATCCAAAATAACTTCTTTGCAAAATCACGGGAAGCATTCTGGTTTACACATAATGAGGATCTGCGCAAGTATCTTAAACTCAAAGATAAACTTTCATTAGCAAGCACAATATAATTTCTTCATCAAGGCTATTCATATGGACACTGTACACAGGTACTTCATATACGAACTTCTATAAACTGACTGCAATCGCAGGCCACACTATTTAATATTTCAGTGATGCCAATGCCAATAAATGTTTTGATTATTTCTGGTTTCGACAGAACTTTTTTTTAAGTAGCATTCTCTCTGGATAGTACTAGGGTGGGTGACTGCACACGTGATAGACGTCAGTGAATCAGATACCAGAGGCTTGTCATCTTTCCTCTCATTCCTCTGGGAGGGATTCACTCCTATATTCATGTTTAAAGTTTCAGTGGGTAATATCTTAAACGTTGTACTAATTTAGTGCAAAGGAAAAATTTGTTCATTTGTACAGCTTCGTAACAATTCAGAACAGATGCTGTCCCCGGTCTTATACAGTTTTCACTCAACCGCCGCGAAATCTCCAAGATTTCTCGAAATTACTGGAAGACATATGAGCTACATATGGAGTCTATTATAGTTATTCAATTAACGATAGGCATTATGATGATACAAGGAGCGGACAAACATATCGCCAAACGGTCACCAAGTCTGGCGACTTTAGGCAGTTTCTCGGCAAATTTGGCGACAACAATTAGTCGCGGAAACAGTTGCCCGCTTGGCGATATTTGGACAAATTAGCGTGAGCGCCATTCACTCTATGTTAAATAGACTTGCCCCTATATTCTTACTTTTAATACATAACATTGTCTCTTTAGCTCTCATAATTTTAGCTCCTAGATTTTTCATGTTGCATTACGCAAAAAAAATACAGCAATTTTCATAGAATTGCACTAAAACCATTTACCGATATACAAAATTCGTAACATTGCCCCCTTCCCAAAGACTGCCCGTTTCAGGCGGAACAATCTCTGGGCAGGAAGCCATACTTACAACTAACGCAAATCAACGCAATACTTAAACAATAATTGCAGTAAGTGACATAAAACAGATGAGTTGTTAAAACAATAAATAAATTCATGAATTTACAAACTTATACACAAATAGGATCATGGTACCGGATGACCGCACGCAAAGTTAGATTTAGTAATTGTTAAAGAATGGAATTTTTAATTTTAAAACTGGTGTAACGTAAATATTTGCGGTCTTCAAAATAGTTTTGCGATTAGAAGTATATATATGATCAACGCTGTGAAAACACGGACAGCCCAAGAACTTTTGCGGGCAAGACATATAATAAATGCTTTGTTGCATAACTTTGAAATCGAAACTGCGTCATTCAGACTAAGGTTAAACCTACCCAAGCATTCCTCTCAAGGTGAACGACAACAACTTCGTAAGACAACTTCAATGCCAGTTGAAAAAATGGTTGTAGTGCACGGCGTACTTCAGGAAATATCCAAATATCCAATCCATCTTCCGCAAAGGAAACTAAAACAGAACTAAGAAAAACGTTTGTTCAACGACTTCATCTGTTAAGAAGGAAAATCGCATCAAATTGTGCTAGACAGTATTTGACTTTCCGTGATCACATGAGAAATTTAACCCTAAGTTATGCGGTTCTTACTTAGGTGGAAATGCGGGAGAAAAATACCACCTTTCATTATGTCTTTGAGCAAATCAATCATTACATCCACACTAATATTACGAAGTTATTTTTATGTTCTCCATTTTTGCCCGCAAATTTTATTTCTGCCTTGAAGGAATTTCCACGCGTTCCCATTACTTTATTGCACTATGATTTAGCGCCATTCACTCAGTAGCCTATTAATCATTAACCGCCATCCTATTCGTTTTTTTCTTTAGTGTTGTACTGTGTTTAAAAAAAAAAAAAAAACGAAATTTTAAATTACGTCCAAAGGGGCATTTCTTAACATTTTGCGTGTTACCTTTATTTATTAAATCAGGTTCTTCGTTACATCATGTCCTTCGCACTTAAAAGATAAAATTCAGTTCAACAAGCAATATCGCAAAATAATTTTAAAATAAGTCTATCTTTAGAATTTCTGATACACAGTTCCGCGCGCTTTAGATAAAAAGATATCCTTTCTCGTAGAGTGTTGCCATTGCTCGCTTTTAAATCGTTTGAGTTTGTTCATCAAATATTTGTTAAAGTTTTACAAAATATAAAATATATAAAAAAACAAATTCCAAATTTCGAATTTGGGCTTCCAGATGGCTATATTCAGGTGGAAACGTTTAATATTGAAAATTTGATGACTCTAGGTACCGTTGTTATATCATAATGTGAGAAACATACATATATTTCTGTAGATTCTTCATTACTTAATTTCTTTATATGTAATGCTGGGCTCTAATATTTGGTGGCAACAATTTGAAAAGTGAAACAACATTTATAATGAACAAATGCAAAATGCCAAAATAAAATTAATAGCCCTTTTGGGCTGACGCTCTTTCGGCATTAGCCCAGAAGATCATTAAAACTACTACTAAAGAAAAGGGGGGGGAGAAAAAAATCTGAAAGGTTTCATATTTGAAATTACGTCCAAAGCGGCGTTTTTCTAACATTTTGTGTGTTACCTTTATTTATTAAATATCATGTTCTTCTCACTTAAGCCATAAAATTCAGTTCAAGAGCAATATCGCAAAATAATTTTAAAATGAGCCTATCTTTAGTATTTCTGATACAGGCTCGCAAGAGATAAAAAATTTTTTTCTGTACGACGTTGCCATTGCTGGCTTTGAAATCCTTGAGTTTGTTAATCAAAAATTCGTTAATGTTTTAAAAAATATGAAATCAATAATAAAACAAATTCCAAATTTCAAATCTCGGCTTCCAGATGGCCATATTCGGGTGGAAACATTCAGTATTGAAAATTGGATGGCTCTAGATACCGTTGTTACATTCCAATTTGAGAAACATACATACATTTATGCAGATTCTTCATTACTTAATTTCTTTAAATATAATGCACTCTAATATTTGGTGGCAACAATTTGAAAAGTGAACCGACATTTATAGTGAACCAAAGCAAAATACCAAAACGAGATTAACAGCCCTTTTGGGCTAACGCTCTTTGCGCTAAAAATATCAAAACTTGTGATTTCAGTTATTTTTCCTATATTTCACTTTCCTTTCTGGAGCCATGTGGCTCCCTCTTTTATCTTTTGACTATTTCTGTAGAATTTTCTTCTTTCTGCTCTCTATCTAGTATATTCTGATGTGGAGGTAAATAGTTTTGAACCATAACTGCTCCGTAAAACATAACCCTTGGTCCTCGGTCGTAGAAATAAATTATGTAATTTTTATTGTTATGCTCCGAAAGGACCGGCTTTAATATGTAGGAAGTATTAAATTAGTAATAGACACCTGTAAACAGCAGTATCAAGTTAACAACACAACCGTAAAACAGCAGTATCAAGTTAACTGAACTCAGAAATTCTACCTCTAGCATCGTCATAATCCCATCACTGTAGTACAGCTTCCTTTTCCTGGTCCTCCACAAAAATATCCATATCCCACGAATACGATTCTATTAATCCAAATTGTCATTCACTTGTCATTGCAACAACAGGCGTGGCTTTTTGTTTGATTAACACCACACAGTTGTTGCGTGCGTACGGGTTCGTAATGGACTGAATGCACAAGTCGTTAAAAAGTTAATCAAATTTATTCTTTTCGCAAGAAATAAAACAAAATACTGAAAAATTTCCTCAGAGATATTAGTACAATATCGCAATATCTCAAACGCTAAACAGAATTCAAAACAGAAAAAGTTAATCCAATCTCACAGCGAATTCGCTACAGCATTAAGTAAACAAATAGTTCTCTTAAAACAGCTACAGCTACAACTGAGGTGAGGTGTTTTAATTCGGCTTTTATAAGCTTTTTAATTATTCACTAGAATATTCTGGCAAAAACTAGATTTTTTTGGAATGCAAGACCAATTACCAGATATTTATTTATTAAATATTAAGTGCACGGGCTCTTTTATTTTTACTTTGCCGACGTAGCTTTCTCTTCAAAAATCGTCTGCGTTACACGGGAAAATAAGGCGATTTTTATTACAGTTCTAAGTAAAGCTAAATAAATACGAAATCCGTAACACTGCTTTCTTCCCAAGGACTAAACGACCCGGGCAGTACAATCCCCGGACAGGAAGCCAAACTTACGACTAACGCATTAATTCAATAATACATATTACATTAAAACAACAAAATAAACAATAATTACAATAACTAACTTTCAGCAAATCAAATAGTATCAAACGTTAACTACAATTCAAATACTATCAAATACTAAATACAAATACTATCAAATACAAGTACTATCAAATAGTATCAAATACAACTACTATCAAATAGCATTAAACACAATACTATCAGATACAACACACAAATCAAATACTAAATACAAATCAGACACTATCAAATTCTAAATACAAACAGGACTATGGTCTTATACAGGGTGTTGGGGATAAATTTGACATATTTATAATTGATTATATTTTTCCGTAGGTTGGAGGTATTGACACGCACTACTCGTCATTTAAAAGTTTGGACCCTTCTTCATTCATATACAAGATGCCAGAAAGGATGGATGACTGGAACCCACCTGAATCATGGAAGAGAATAACTTACATCGTGATGATTCGCGCCGGCCATCAAAATAAGGATATTATGACTGCTACCCAATTGTCCCTGAACACAGTAAAAACAATCAGGCATGAACTAGAGACTTGCAATGGTGACTACGAGGATGTAGCAAGAAGAAAAATCCCTAGCAGACGATCTGATTGAGATGTGAAGATCTGAAGGCGATGTGATGCCTCTGCATTTTTTCCAAGAGGGCCTCAGGTTAAAATCAGATGGCTACGTGGAGTTGCTAAACACTGTAGTCAAGGCCTGGATAACAAGGGTAGCCAAAGGTAGGCCGTATGTATGGCAGCAGGATTCGGCCCCTTGCAACACCTCTGGGAAAAGTCTAAAATGGTTGTCTGAAAATTTCTACAACTTCAAAAGTCCAAATGTTTGGCCTCCAAACTCCCCAGACCTTAACCCCATGGATTATTTTGTATGGGGCGCAGTTGAAAAAGACGCCAATCGCACTTTCAATAATACAAAAGCCCAGTTAATGGATAAAACTGAAACAGTTTTGAGGCCTTTCCCAGGGAGACTGCAGCTTGTTCGAGGTTTCGAAGCAGGATTGAAGCTGTGATCAATGCTAATGGCGGTTATTTTGAGTGAATCTTGTTGATAGTATTGTAATTTACTCTGCCTGTAATTTTTTGTCAATTCATTAAATTTAATAGATACAAAGCGGATTTTCTTTTTCCTTACGAAACTGTCAAATTTATCCCGAACACCCTGTACTATTTACATTACTATTTAGAATTATATACACTACGTACTATGGCCATAGTAAGGAGCTAACCTGTCGTAACAAACGACTTTAGGTTTAGAGCTCGATGACTTACGGATCTCAACCACGACGTCGTACAGCCTGTTTAGGACTGTGTAGGGACCATCCTAAGGGGACTGTAGTTCCACGCGTAGTCTATTCCGGGTGGGATTCCACAACCACGCCCTGTCTCTTTCGTTGAAACGATGGCCAGTATCTCTCGTGTCGTAGCGGGTCTTCATCTTCTCCGTCGCCAAGTTGACTCGCTGTCGTGCAGAACGGTGCATCACTTCAAACCGGGCCTAGACATCTTGGCTGTATTCCACAGCGATGAAAGCGCATCTGCAAGGCGGCCAAACAAGAGATCACAAGGCCGACGAAGATTACTATCGATGAGCATCCGGGATGGAGAATTGCTGGTAGTCTTGGGTTTCTCTTCGATCCTAGTATGATTTCGGCAGCTTTCTGAGCAGGGTCTTTCAGGCAAGACGTCGGCGTTTCCAGCTGAGGATCTCTTCTGATAGTCATGTCCTCAGATGCTCTAAGCGGTTTGTTGAAGTCTAAGGAAAAATTGTATTTCCTTAAAAAGTCGAATCCGAGTATGCAAGGATCTGTAATATCTCCCACATATGCCGTGTGATGGTAAGCGTGGCACTTCCAAAGGTGATGTTCACGTTTGAAACCTTCCTTCTATGCCGATTTTCTCACCGGACGCAGTCTGGAGGGTAACACAGGATGGCGTTCAAATCAGTTTATCCTTAAATTTTTTAGCTAAATCTCTTCGAATGATGGTAACATTAGCTCCTGTATCAATGATCATATTGCAAGGAACTCCTTCGATATGCCTAGTTATGGACAATCCGTTACTGTTGCCACAGTCAGCAGAAATCTTGAGCACTTTAAGACGGGGTTGTTCACTATCTCTCAAACTTTGCTCCGCAATATGATCATTAATTTCCTTCCTGCTGGAAAATTTTCTTTCTTTCCGTACGTCGGGGTGTTCTGCAGTTCCTTCGTACGTGGCCTTCAGTTTCGCAGTTCCAGCACTTCCGTTTCTTGTCACTCGTTCTCCATCTCATGACATTTAATTGTCTGTTTATATCGTCCGTCTGTTTTTCCGAGCTCTGTAATGTTCGGCAGTTCCTTCGCATGTGCCCTAAAGTACCGGTGTTCCAGCCCTACTGTCGGTTTCTTATCACTAATAAACCATCTCAGGGTGTTGACTTGTCTGGATAAATCATCTAAACGAGCCATCAACTGATCCACTGGCTCGTGGACTCGTGCAGCTCTGGCTGGGTGGTGATCTCTACGAGTGGCTTGCTGAGCTGCCTCGAATTTCATAGCGTACACTAGAGCGGTTTTCATAGCCTTCACATCTGCCATTCGCAGTGCTTTCTGTATTTCAGGATCCCGGATGCCGTCGATGAAGTATTGCAAAGACAGGATTTCCCCCGTTTTTCTCGAGCACTCCGTATAGACGAGGTGAGACAGGATTTCAATATCCGTGGCGAGCTCCTGGAGTGTTTCCGTTGGCTTCCGTTGACGGGATTTTAATTGAAGCCTGCTGTAGTCTTTTAAACACTTCTCCCCGAAGCACAACTCCATTGTGCCAGATAGCGCTTCGAAATCTAGTCTTTGATTTTCTAGGAGAGTTTGCTGGATATCCGCTGCATCTGCTCTCAGAGAAGCGCCTAGATGCTAGGTCTTAGCTTAGGGATCCCATCCATTTGCTTCCGCAACTGTAGAAAATTGAGTCTTATATACTTGCCAGAAGGTCTTTCCATCATACGTGGATAACTTCAGTGAGAGACGAGCAGTCACGGGTAAAAATTTAAAACCATTCGATTGCTTCCTGCCGTCGCTACGAATTTCTTTAAATTATTAACTTCTTTGGCAACCGCAGAAACCCTGTCATCACTTTGTTGTCCGATTTGTTGTTGAACGGCAGAAACTCTTTCTTCTATGTGTCCAACTCTGTTTTCAACCGTGTCAATTCTGCCTTCCATAGCTTCAAATTTGCCTTCTATTATGGAGGTGATTTCTCTTTTCATTTCCTCTTAGCCAGCTTTCATCTCCTCTTTAACGGATTTCATATATTCTTTAACGGAATCTTGACCAGCTTTCATCTCCTCTTTAACGGAATCTTGGTCAACTCTAATTTCTTCTTTAAATGTAGCAAAGGCTGCCATAAATTGCCTTAACTGTTCTTCCATCGCTCGTGTTATTAACATTCAAACACCCTCTCCTGACACCAAAAATTGTTGCGTGCGTACGGGTTCGTAATGGATTGAATAAACAGATCGTTAAAAAGTCAATAAAATTTATTCTTTTCACAAGAAATAAAACAAAATACTGAAATATTTCCTCAGAGATATTCGTACAATGTCACAACATCTCAAACTTTAAACAGGACTCATTTCAAAAAAAGAGAAAGTTTTTCTTCTCACCGCGAATTCGCTACAATTCGCAGTTTCTACCGCGAATTAGTTACAGCATTAAGTAAACAAACAGTTCACTTAAAAGAGCTACAACTACTGAGATGAGGTGTTTTAATTCGGCTTTTATAATCTTTTTAATTATTCACTAGAATAGTCTAGTAAATCCTATTTTCTCGATTTTTGTGGATGGCAACAGCAATTACGAAATATTTATTTATTAAATATTAAATGTACGCGCTCTTTTATTTTTACTTTTCCGACGACTACTCTTCAAAAATCTCCGTAACAATACCCATATACTACGAATTCGATTCCATTAATTCAAATTGCCATTCATTGGTCATTGCAACAATAGGTGTGGCTTTTACCCGACGGTTTATTTTTATCCGGCGCTTTCCTTTACACTCGTTTATAACTTTCACGCTCATCTGTATGTTACAAATACGAATTGTTATTACCACATTTACTATTATAAAACCTTACTAATACAGTTACATTTGCCATTGCAGTTTGACAAATTTAATACACATAATGAACCGATATAAGGCACTTCTACTTCAATATTTGGTTGCCACAGACTCAAAGCGCTTTTAAAATGATAAATGTGTTACAAATCAATAATCGCCATCACAATCTGTTCGAAGATGATCACTGGTGACCGACGATCGGTTAACAGAGATAGTTTTCGATGGCGATCGGACATCTATTTGCTAAGATGACGATCAGTAATAATCGACTATCGGTGATCGGAGATGCTACGAAACCATTTGGTCTTCTGTGCCAATGCCAATGATTTTGTATTACGGAGTGCCTATGGTTCAAAACCATTAGAATTAAATAAAGTGAGCAGAAATAGGAAAAATGAATAAGTTCATTTACTTGATTCACACTAGAGGGAGCCACCTACACTCGAGAGAGTAGGGACGGAGTAAAAAGTTAAGATTAATAATATGAAAAATTAGTTTTTAAATACTTTTTTGTAGTTATATATATTTTTTTATTTTTTGGGGTGTTCTGTGAAGGAGGGGGTCTCCGTAGAATAACAAATGGTTTTGTACCATTGGTGATATCTTCTAATTTAATACAACGAAAATTCTTCGTTTCCGAAAAATAAAATAACATTACTAATTTTATTAAATACTTGTATTAACTTATAAGGTATTTTTTCCTTCTTTCCGCATGCCTGCGTGTTGTAATTGAAATAATATTTGCCGCATTTCCCAGATATCCAGAGTTCGAGTCCTGGCGAGAATATTGCAAATTTTCCACGTTTCCTGCTTACGAGTAAAAAAATAAACACATAATGACTCTACAATAGGGCCCGAACTAAAAGGTGGTGGACGATAATTTGCCGCCTCCAAGATTTGGCGACAAGGTCCCCTAATCCCCGGTAGCATTTTAAAAATGGGAGTATAAGATACTTTCTCTCTCCCTTTCGTGGAGTAATTGGAAGCACAGTCGACGAGTATTAGACAGGTCTGGCGAGGGGCATTGCACTTTTTCACCTCTCCTGCTTCAAAACGTCCTAATGACTCTACGAGCTTGTTTGGATTACGATAAAATTCTCGAGGATTACCCTGAAGAACGAATCAGAGATTAAATTCAGCCAGGGGGATCTTTCGTTCTTCTCCACTTTTGAAATGAAATCATAATTTAATCGAATCTCAAATAAAAGGAACTTCAATATTTTAATTTCTTTAATGATCCCTTATTATATAATGTATTCTATTATTGTTATTTATTTGCTTTTATTTCATTTTATTGTGCCTTATTTATTTGTTCTTCTATTTAATTTCGTATTTCTAGTTTTAGAAATTAAACCTTGGGAGAAATGCTTTGGTGGAGGAATTTTAAAGGGAAACCACTTTAGATGCAAGACATTAGACCGTTAGATATAAGAAAGAGCAGAAAAAGTTCCGTGGAATCGAGATCTGATAATAAACAGTTAGAAGGAAATCTTTCTCGAGGTATCGGTATCGGTATCGTTAATTGGATACAACTGCATTTAGCAGGCTAACCTGCTTTTACCGGATAGCGTTGGATTTAAGTGCCCTATGACTCGGAGTAAAAAATCACAGTGCTAAGCGCTCCACCATTTAGGCGAACTCAATCAGGTACTTCACGTACATATCAGTGATGAGAGTCTGGAAAGCCGTCGAGCTGGTAATGAAACACATGCTTTGCATAAAGTTCAAGTCCTGAACATGGAGGCAAAGTCCATGCGTAAGTATAAAATAGTAAAATGAAGAATAAGTATAATAGGTTAAAAATGAAGCACAAATTACACAGACAACTGAATCTTGATTATATAGTTGAATAAATAGTTGAACACACTGAAAACACTTTGCCACAGTAACACAAACTGTGTGTCTTGCAAACAGTTGCCCAAATGGGTATTGCATAAAGCAGAATTGGCCGAATTAGTGAAATGTAAATTTTTTTCTCAAGATGAACATGTAATTTTGCATTTCTTCCTATGAGTGGTTTAAGTGCAATTTTAAAAGCTATGGCTTTTCTTAGAGCATTTTCTGTTTGTTCCTGGAATAGAAGTTGGGAGTCCAGATGAATTCCAAGATATTTAGTGGAAGTAACAACAGTGATGGGTTGATCATTAATCTTTATGTTGATTTCAACAGGAGTGTATTTCTTGTACCTTCTAAAAAGCAAGATATGACTTTTGGTGGGATTTATTTTAAGCTTCCAAATTTTGCAAAAATGGGCTATTATATTAACAGAGGTTTCCAGTTTGCTAATAGCAAGTTGTGGCTGCAGAGACTTGGTTAAAATTGCAGTGCCATCTGCATATAAGAAAATATTGGCATTTAATGGATGTGGCATGTCATTAATGAATATTGCAAAGTACTAAGTTGCCAGTGCACTGCCCTGAGGCCCTCCACTTTTAATTCTTTTCCTGGAGTATGGTTGATTTTAATCTGTAAAGTTCTATTTTTCAAGTAGCTGCGTTGTAAGCTTGATAAAATTAATGGGTAGTCAAGCAAGGTGTAGCTTAAAGCGTAAACCCTCATTCCACACCTTATCGAACGCCTTTTCTAAATCCAGAGAGCAACCTGCAACAGCTGATTTTTCAGAAAATGCTTCTGCTATAAATTCTGTAATATTTAGGAGTTGACGCTGGGTGCTATGGCCTGGCCTGAAACCATGTTGTTCTTTCATAAATATTTGCTTATCTTCTAGATGTTTAATCAATCTATTTTGAAATATGCATTCAAAAATGTTCCCCATGCTTGATAATAAGCTAATTGGACGGTAAGAGTTGATATTTTTGGGGTTCTTTTCTGGCTTGAGTAGTGTAATGATGTGAGCATGCTTCCATGGTTGCTGAAAATAATTTAAGCGTAGACAGGCATTTATTATATTTGTGATTAAAACTATGTATTTTTTTGGCAATGCTTTTAGTAGCTTGTTCGAAATTCTGTCATAGCCAGGCGCTTTTCTAGGTTTAAGCTTTTTAATGATTTCATCGATTTCTCCTGGAGAAGTAGGGGTGATATGGGAAGTGCCAATTTGGTCGTCCAGATGAATAATGAAATCTGTAACTTCTTTTTCTGTCTCTTCATCATGTGTGTCATAAGTTGTGAAAGTAGATTCCAAATGAGAGGCAAGTGCTTCTGCCATGTCTACTTCTGAATATGCCATTCCATTTGGGGTTTCAATGGGGCCAATGTGCTTTGGCGATGAGTTTCTGAGTGCTTTAGCAATTTTCCAGGTGTTGTTTGGATCAAATTCTAAACTATCAAGGTAGACAAATCCTAAACTATCAAGGTAGTTATCCCATCTTTCTGTGCGATAGTCCATTAGCAATTGATTAAAATGTCTGATTTTTCTATTAAGGAGGGTCTTTATTGCAGGATTTCCAGTTCTTCTCCACTGCTTTGCTGTTCTATTTTTATCTTTAATTTTCTCAATAATATGATTTGGAAGTGCTGAGGAGGTTGTCTTCTATGATTTTAACTGATTTATCAAGTGCAGCATGTATGCGGCTGTTAATTTTGGTAATCTGTGTCTCTATATCAACAATATCGGCAACATCCGGGTGCGCAGGTAGTTTCTCCAAGTGATGGTTGAATTTTCCCCAGTTAATAGTGGTTTTAAGTGTTTACTCTCTTCAAATCTAAAAATTGGGAAAAGTACAGGAAGAAGGTCTGATGTTAAATGCTGTTTAACTTCTAAATATGGAATTTGAATGAAATTTTTCGTAATTACTATGTCAAGAACTTCTGAGCTGCCAGTGTAGTGATATCTTGTGGGTTCCCTTGGTCCGTGAATTTTGATGTCATTTATGAGAGAGAAATCATACAGAGTGTTTCCATTACTATTACTTCTTCTGGAGTGCCAGAAGGGATGTTTCGAGTTAAAATCACCAGCCACAATTGTGGGAAGATTGTGATTCGTAAGATTCTGAATATCCGAGTCTGTAATAGTATTCTGAGGATGACTGTATGCCAAAATGAAGTTAAACGGATCATTCGTTCTTGAATGTACTATGATAGCTGTGTTTTCAATAGAGGTGGGTGTCGTAATTTCATACGCTGTTGATTGTAGGTAGTTTCTTACTAGGATGAGTGTGCCGCCACCGCGGTTATTCTGTCTGTCCGTGCGGAAGGTTTTATACCCATGAATTTTAAACTTCCCGCATTTTCTAAGATGCGTCTCGTTAACGAGAAATAAGTCTATGTTATTATGCATAAGAAAATCTTGAATTTCAGTCTTCTTGTTATTAGTCCATTCGCGTTAAAAAAACGCAATATTCAGACTGCTTGGAGCAGTAGTGTGAAAATGATGTTGCATTCTTGGGAGCCTAGAATTCATAGTCTAGGTTAGATAATATGTCAACGGCTTCAATGCCAACTCGGATTTTATCTATGAGCGTTTTGGCTTTAAAAAGTTTTGAAATAATTCTTAATAATGTTGAATGTGTCTTTTAGCCATTGGGCAAATCCTGGTTTGTTATTGGTTTCTTCTTTGGTGGCAACTTCGTTGCTATTGGCTGAGGGCTGATCCTCCCTATTATTATTTTTTGGCATCTGCTTAGCAGGCAGCGGTGGAAAATTTTCTATGTCCAGAGATGGAGTGTCGGTGTTGGTTTTTTGTGGATTTTCTGGTTGTGCTTTTTTGGCGACAAATTTCTTTTGGATATTATTTGAATGCATTGCACATCCGCGATATGAACTACTGTGGGGACCTGGTAAACTTCTGTCTTTGGTGCACAAATGCGTGCTGTGAAATTCTCCACATTTTAGGCAGCGAGCCTTGTGGCGACAGTGATTCGTACTATGGCCATATCTCTGGCAACGAAGGCATTGTTTGGGGCAAGGGGTGGGCTTGAAAGTGTCTACAGCAATGCCGAGATCTAAAACATGGATTAGTTGGAAAATTTGTTTACCCTGAACACTGCGTTCTACTTCAGTGAGAAATAAGGGGAGCTTTTTCACTTCCTCGCCATGACGTCGTGTTATCTGCTTGACGGTGTGTACTGGTATTCCTTTGTTGATTAAATCCTCTTTAATGTCTTCAGGACTGAAGAAAATTGGGAGTTTCTTAATCACAATCCTCATTGGTTTTTCCTTAGGGAGGGGAAAAGTGTGATACGGCAATTCTCTTTCCGTAAGAAATCTGGTGACTGCACGGTAATCATCAGTGGTTTTAACTTTAATTTGTACGTCACTACCTTTGAAATCTCCTTCTAATTTTGTGGTGATCTTTTTAAGTTCTTCGCGTAAAGCTTTCCAATTGGTGATATCTGAAACTATTATCGGTGGGATTTTGTTTGCTGTTTTTCTAGGTTTTATGAATTCATCTTTCTGTGAACTAACGATGGTTTCTGCATTAGTTTCCATTTCGTCGTCAGATAACGCTGCAAATTTGTTTTTTGTTGAAGTGATTGATGTTGAACTACTTTCGCTGAGTGTGCGTTTATGATATCTCTTGGGCTTGATCCACCCTTCCTTATCGTTGGGTTGGTGTTGTTGAAGCTTTTCGGCTTCAGCTAATTGAGCTAAATTTTCAAGCGATGATGTATTACTTAATTTGTGGCCTATTATGTATTACTTAATTTGCGGCCTATTCCTTCCAATTCTACAATTTTAGCAGCAACACGGGCTAACAAATTGAGCAGAATATTCTGCATATCGGGGGGGACCTGTAAGGTGCCATTATCTAACTGATTTTTCGCATAACTCAGATGCGTTAAAATGCATCTAATTTCATCCAAACTGCCAGTGACGAGCTTATTCTCGATAATCTTACGATCACTTATCCTGTGACGTCTTGTTTAGTTTGTTCCACTTAAGAACTTCTATACTTTCAAAGTAGACTCAACTAATAAGTACAGCTCAAGAATTCAAACATTTTCATTTTTTTTAAAGCAATTCACATGGCATTAAGCTAGCACAACAACACGCGCTTCACAACAGACAGACTTAGTATAAACGCCGTTACAGTTATAGTTATTTTAAATATACATCACATCCCTTCCTCCAGTTTATATAAACAATAACAAATAATGACAAATAATATCAATACAAGTACATTCACAATATGTTATACAATAAACAAAGTTACTAATAATGATATATGCAATATGTTACATTATTTTATTCCATGACAAAGTCTCTATACCTTGAAGGTTGTCTAATCAAGCGTCCACTTCTTGTTACTGTATTATTGGACAAATTATTTTGTTGATTTCCTGTATTAATAGGCATAGAAAGATTATCAGGACTTCTATTTGAATTTTCCTCTTTATCTACTAATATATCATCATAATCATTATTAACTTTGTAAGGTGATTTTGAAAATTTTATATGGAGTCTGTTTCTTCGTAATATTTCCCCATTTGAATTTCTTACAATATAAGATCTAGGAGCTTTATGTTTTGAAATTATTTCATCTTTATCCCATTGTCCAGTTCTAAAGTTGAACAAGGTTATACTATCCCCAGGTTTTAACTCAGGCAGTTTCTGTGCGTTTCTATCATAATAATATTTTTGCCTAGCTTGAAGTGCTCGAAATTCAGAATAAGGTTTGTTTACTTTAGTATTTAACAATTTATTACTATAGGTAATTTGGTCCTTAATCTTCTATTAAATAAAAGTTGTGCAGGAGACAAATTTATTCCACTAATTGGGTTATTTCGATATTCTATTAAGCCTACACTTATATTTTGCACTTTTCTGATGATATTTTTCACTATTCCTACAGCTTTCTCAGCCAGACCATTACTTTTAGGATATCTGGGGCTACTAAATTTAAGTTCGAAATTCCAATCCTCAGCAAATTTCTTAAATAAGTAGCTATTGCAGGGATTATTGTCGCAAACGACCTCATTTGCAATACCATACCTGGCGAAGATGCATTTTGACTTTATCATAATTTCATTTGCATTCTTATCTTTTATGTTAGAAACCTCAATCCATTTAGAGTAATAATCGATAACTACTAAGTAATTTTGATTACGAAATTGCAAGATGTCAAGGGCAAATTTTTTCGAATGGTTTAGTTGGAATTTCATGTTGCATTAGAGGTTCTTTTTGATTTCTATTTCTGAATTTTTCACATATTTCACATTTGGAAACAAGCTGCTCAATTTCATTTGCCATACCTGGCCAGTAAAAAATTTCACGGGCTCTATTTTTACATTTCTCAATTCCAAAATGCGCTTCATGAATTAACTGCAACATATCTTTTCTCAAACTATAAGGTACAACTAATTTTTCATTAATAAATAACAAACCGTCATTAATGTAAATATCGTTTTTAACCTTAAAGTATGTTTTTACACTATTGTCTACATTTTTGTAACATTTAGGCCAACCCTCTTTAATATATTTCATAACTATTTGCAAATCTGGATCTGCTTCAGTTTCTTTCCTAAATTGCACCACTCTTCTTTCACTCATAGGCAATATTTTGAAATAATGTGAACAACATTTAACATTTCAGGATCATCACTAATAGTTTCATTCACAGGATATGCACGTGACAAAGTGTCAGCAAAAAGCATTTGACTTCCTGGAACATAATTTATCTCAAAATCATACTTTAGTAATTTTAAGATCATCCTTTGCATTCTAGAAGAGATTTTATGCAATGGTTTCTTAACAATTGCCATTAACGAGCAATTTTTTCGAATGGTTTAGTTGGAATTTCATGTTGCATTAGAGGTTCTCTTTGATTTCTATTTCTGAATTTTTCACATATTTCACATTTAGAAACAAGCTGCTCAATGTCATTTGCCATACCTGGCGGGTAAAAAATTTCACGGGCTCTATTTTTACATTTCTCAATTCCAAAATGCGCTTCATGAATTAACTGCAACATATCTTTTCTCAAACTATAAGGTACAACTAATTTTTCATTAATAAATAACAAACCGTCATTAATGTAAAGATCATTTTTAACTTTAAAGTATGTTTTTACACTATTGTCTACTTTTTTGTAACATTTAGGCCAACCCTCTTTAATATATTTCATAACTATTTGCAAATCTGGATCTGCTTCGCTTAAGCTGAAAACGCGCGCTTCTTCTAACGGGAAGTTGAAACAGAGAAGAGATAGAAAGATTTAAATTAAAATAAAACTTGGTTAGTTTAACTAAAACCTTACAACAGGATATGCACGTGACAAAGTGTCAGCAAAAAGCATTTGATTTCCTGGAACGTAATTTATCTCAAAATCATACTTTAAGAATTTTAAGATCATCTTTTGCATTCCAGAAAAGATTTTATGCAATGGTTTCTTAACAATTGGCATTAACGGCTTATGATCACTTTGTACTGTGACTTTTCGTCCATAAACAAAATTGTGGTACTTTTCAAAAGAAAATACTATGGCCAATAGCTCTTTTTCAATCTGTGCATAGTTTTTTTCACTGTTAGTCAGGCTGCGCGATATAAATGATACAGGCTTACCCTTTTGAATTAGACACGATCCTAGGCCATCCTTCGAACAGTCACACTGTATAATTATATCCTCATTCCCACTGAAGACTTTTAAGACTGGAGCTTTAGTTAGCAGTTGTTTGATGTTGTTAAATGACTCTTCCTGAGTCTCTCCCCAATTAAATTCTACCTTTCCTTAAATGATTTGTCTTAAAGGAGCAGTAATTTTAGATACATTAGGTATGAATTTTGACAGAAAATTTAACATTCCTAACAACATCCTTACTTCAGTTTTTGATTTTGGTGTTGGCATATCAATAATTGCTTTAATATGACTAGGATCGGCTTTTACACCTGACTCAGAAATAATTTGGCCTACATATTTGACTTCCGGTACCCTATATTGTAATTTATCAGGATTAAATTTTATATTTAGAGACCTAGCTCTTTCAAGAACCTTAGAGATAATTATATCATGAGTAGCCTCATCATATCCTGCAATTATGATATCATCAAAATAAATTTCCACACCCTCAATATCACTAAATAATTTTTGGTTTCTTTTCTGAAATATTTCTGGGGCGGAGGATACTCCAAATGGCATTTTATTAAATTTATATCTTCCATAAGGGGTATTAAATGTGCATATTTCAGAACTAGTGTCATCTAGTAGTACATGCCAAAATCCATCTTTTAAATCTACAACTGAAAATACTTTTTTACCTTCTAACCTACTAATTATATCATCTGGAAGAGGAATTTGATAGTATTCCCTTTTAATTACTTTATTTAGATCTCTAGGATCCAAGCATAATCTAAGATTCCCATTAGGTTTTTGCAACTATAACCAAACTTTGAACCCAACCAGTTGGTTTATTTACTTTCGATACTATCCCTTCTCTTTCAAGTTTATTTAAAGTATCTTTTAATTTAGGATGTAAAGCCTGAGGAACTCGTCTTGGGGGGTGTATTACTGGTATTGCATCATCTTTAAGGGTTATATGATACGGTTCATCAGGAAATTGCCCTGTACCTGTAAATACATCTTTATACTGAACAATTAAATAATTTTTATTCATGATATTGCATTTAAGGAATCAATCCTTTCAATTAGTTTAAATGCAGAACAAGCTGTTAACCCTAATATAGGCTTTGATCTTACATCAAGAACATAAAACTGTAAAGGCACATCCTTAAGCTTTTCCGTTGAACAATTAATTATAAGAGTACCTTCTGATTTCAACTTAAAATTACCATATGCAGTTAAGAACAAATCAGTTTCATTAAGTTTAGGCTTAAGTTTAATATCATTTAAAACATATAAAGGTAAAATATTTACTTCTGCACCAGTATCTAACTTAAAATCAACCTTGAAAAACTTGTTATTTACATACATTGTAATACTTTTCACCCATGTTTCACTTACCTTGTGAATATCCTTATTTACTTCATCATTAGAATTTGTTAGTTCTTTGACTGATTTTGCATTTATTTTAAATTCACTATGCCCGTTTACTGGTGGGTCTACTATCATTACAGAGTCAGCAAGTACACTATGTTCATTATATGTACAAAGTTCATTATTTGGTATTCCAACTTCATAAATGTACTTAGGACACCTCGCGGCAAAGTGGTTCTTTACTTTACATTTCGCACACGTCTTTCCGAAAGCTGGACAGTCTCGATATTTGTGTCTTCTTCCGCATTTCTTGCGGTCATATTCTAATGTTGATTGTTTCTGCTGCGCCGACAACTTCGGTGGCACTGTCAGTTGAGATTGATGCTGCTGTTTTCTATATTTCTTCACGCTGTTTACAGTCGCTGGATCATCTTTCATGTTCCGGAGTTGCTGTTTGCTTAGTTCAGCGGCACGGACTATTTCTATAGCTTTTTCTAATCCCAGGTTAGATTCTCTAAGCAAACGTTCGGTCAGACTTCTATCGCGAATGCCTAATACAATACGGTCGCGAATCAATCCATTTTCTTGTTTAGCAAACTCACAAGTTGAAGCTAGAGTCTTTAAATGAGTGACATAACATTCAATTGTCTGTCCTTCTTGCTGGCTACACGAAAAGAATTTGTAACGTTCATATACGACATTCTGCCGTGGTGAACAATAATCTTCAAAAGACTTCAAGACCTCTTCCTACTTCTCTTTATTCTCAGGTGGCTCAAATCGAAACGTGTTATAAATTTCGAGTCCTTCAGTACCCAGTAAATTCAAAAGAATTGCAATTTTAGTCTTATCTGGCTTGGCATCTTTTTCCGTTGCAAGTAAATAGTTTTCTAGCTCTTGCTTCCATTTTTTTCCATTTTTCTTTAACATTTCCGACGGAAAAGTGATCGGAAAATTGAAGGATCCATTAACAATTGCCTCTCTCTTTTTCTTTTCACAACAGTGAACTGAAAGTTGAAGGATTCCTAGTCCATTGTTGGACTCCTTATCTCTTTCCTTTTCAGTCAACCCTTAACGGTTCTTTCCCCTGCATTTAGTCATTGCTCCTCCTTAATTAACTCAGTATTCCTTAACGAAGTTGTGGAGGTAATTGCATTAAGTTGCAAAGGTACTCCGGAAGTCAACGCCTTGGGCCGACGGAAAATTTTAGCGGAGCAGCTGGTCCTGAAATCCATTTTATTCCTGACGCCATGTGACGTGTTGTTTAGTTTGTTCCACTTAAGAACTTCTATACTTTCAAAGTAGACTCAACTAATAAGTACAGCTCGAGAATTCAAACATTTTTATTTTTTTAAAACAGTTCACATGACATTAAGCTAGCACAACAACACGCACTTCACAACAGACAGACTTAATATAAACGCCGTTACAGTTATAGTTATTTTAAATATACATCACATATCCAATCCATGATGAAGACGATGCCTAACTAGTATTTCCAGCAAAGAACATTGCCCTAACCATGAAAACAGTTCGAAAACAACAAGACAAGAAGCGCAGCGCAAAGATGAGCAATGAATGACAATCCAAAGAGAATGAGAAATCTCCAATGAATCCTTTAAATTTGACTTGCAAACACAACGCAATCAATAAATATACTCGACTGAAAAATAATAATAAATAAATAAATAAATAAACTGGTTAACTCTACATCCAAACGTTGAACTGCTAAGCTCAAAATCCTTTCTCGATGTGTTTATTATTTTTAATTTAAGGAATTCCCTTCCTGACAAAATAAAATGTGTTGCCATGTGAATGAAATACTTATTGGAAGCGTTAATGTACAGATCGTTTGTGTAGTAATTGAGTCTTTCACTCATTAAAACATGCACATGTCTCCGTGTGGCGATAATTTATGATAAATTATTATAATATAAGATTTCTTCCTCACCATTTGGC
>KK122409.1:219701-250374 GCA_000611955.2 Stegodyphus mimosarum
TGTAGGATTTTGTGTTTATTTAGTACTTTGAATTTTGTGCTTGTGGGTGGATGGGATTTTTGATTTTTAAATTAGTGAGCTTACCGTAACTGTTTATTTAAATTTATTTTAGGTTTTAAATAGGAATTAGCATAAATTGATTGTAATACTTAAGTACTTACTATTTTTACATAATTAAATTTTTAAAAATTTTCCTTCGCTTTTATTATAAACTTTTCAAAGTGTTAGACTATAATCTGATCTTGATCTTCTCTCCGTATACTGCCCACAAAGTTCAAAGTTTCGAATTGGATCTTTGTAATATGCCAGAGAGCCTTTCTCAGCATTTCTTTAACATGTGCTATCTCAGTTTTATTCTTTGACGAGGTAAGAAGTCAGATGAAAAGAGGTTGAAATCAGGATAGAATATACATCGCTATCTATTGACGGAAAGACAAACTGTTATATCTTTTTAATAATTTCTTAAATAAATTTTATTACTCTAAATCTACTTCCTTCCTCATACATTGTTTTCATATTAATATCCTTTCTTTTAGCAAAATTTTTATATTTATTTAATTCATTCCTATTAACAAAAATTGATTGTCATTTTAATACAGTTTGGAAGTTTTATTTTCGAAATTTTGCCCAGATTCAAATGAAACAGTTTTCCCTTCTGTCAGTATTATATATTACACTGTTAATGAACAGTAAATTTTTAATTAAAATTTCTTCCCATGGATTATATTTTTAATTAATAATTAGAATTTAGTAATGAATATTCCGGTTTCAAGAAAATTTATAGAATGTTAGAAAGCTATCAAAGGAAAAAGATTATAAATATTAATATATAAATCTACAGTTGTAAATTACAAAATAAATGTTATATTTATTTTATAAACTTTAATCTAATATGCAGAATAACATCGTTATTTTTAAAGACATTTAAAAGCTTTATTTCGGTACAGTTTTCTGTATTTATAATGTAATTTTATTGACAGTTGATCAATTTGCGTTTTATTCTGTAACATAATGATAGATGGCAGCACATGTCAAGAGAAATTACCGTGATAACTGCATTGCATTTGGATAGTGCAGACGACAAGCGTCGCAATAATGGCGATGTTGAAGCCGGTCACACACGTGATATTCGACATGGATGGCCTAATATTTGGTAAGATCGATTTCTGTTTTTTTTCTTAGAATTAATTTGTGAATTCATGTAGCTCGACGTTAACGCTGATATCCTTTTTATTTGACCGAAGGATTTTGTATCGTTTCTGTTGATCAAGGTATCCCTACGCCATGAAAACAAATTATTGTTGTAAATATGTGCAGTTTATATTCGGAAAGGTTTTCTTGTTTTCATATTTCATGCTTAATAGAATGACTTGGTAATGATGTGGCGTGTGTTTAAATTACATTGAAATCGAAAGCGGGATTATATTCTTCCGCATTTTTGTGTATGCATGGAATAGGAAGAGTACGAAGCAGAGGGGCTTTGGAAATATGAAGGTATTATTACGCTAGATGGCGTTGATTTATGAATTTGTAACAGCTTTAAACTTCTGGGAATATTTAAATACCTTTTCCTTTACTCACGCGTGTAAGTACACAAAATAAGAAAGACATCATTAAAGATACTGATTTGGTATGATCTGTGAAATATTTGGGAGTTGAAAATGCTTTTATTTTTGTATCCCAAATGTTAAAATATTTTAAATAAAATACTTTTTTCATCATTGTTCCCTTCAAATTAGAAAAAGAAGGTGTAATTAAAATGACCTACTTTAAAAATCGTCAAATAATATATGCTTAAAAAATGGCCTTTATTATTTTTGAGACCTTAACATGAGGCCTATTTTCACTTCCTTGTACGAAGTAAAAAGGAAGTATTGCAATCGAGAAAAATTTCGGGTATGATATTTCAAGGAAAATTGACAATTTTGACCGCTATCGAAGGCAATTTAACGATGTTTTTGCGTGACATCTGTACGCAAGGACAATAAAGGACTCTTTTCTTCCAAAAAAAAAAAAATATAAAACAGATTTAAAATGAATTCTGAAGAGATTTTTTCATGGCGTATGTACGCATGTATGTGTGTATCTCGCATAACTTAAAAACGAGTAGCCTCAGAACGCTGAAATATTGTATATAGGACTGCTATAACGTGTATATAAATATATGTATGTATATGTATCCACTCTTGACTCGGCTCAGTGAGCTCAGTTTCTTTATTCTTATATGATTGTAAACTGTGCATTTTTTTGCTTTAAAAATAATTGAATTATGTTGTTCTTATCTTCCGCTTAAGGTTTTTATGCCTTAATTAACCTGCATGCAATAATTGTGGAATTATCAGCAGTTTAAAAGATTTTTAAGTGCGGCCTAAGCCTAATTTTTGTTTTACATGGCAGCCATATTTGTTTACATTTGAAACTTAGCAGAATAGTGAACTTGTTGCCAATCTAGAAAAACAAAGCTTCGCAACAACAAAGATAACGCATTGTTTTATTATTGCGAATTAAATCATGCGTAATTCATTCTGAAATTATCATTTAAGTTATTAGCTTTTTTTTTTTTTTTTTTTTTCCAAAGGGATGTAGTCCCTAAGGACTTTCGTTTGGATGTAACCCATGTTGACAACTGCTGACAATTGCTGACCTTTCCTGCGTCTCATGACTTCTGTCTTTCATATTTTCCATCTGATTGGCACACTTTCAGTACAAGAGACGGTGGTCTTGAGCGTTCCCGGAGTTTCAGCTGTTAATTCGTCTGAACACATGTCATACACCCTCACAGACTAAATTTTCTTATCTATCTTGTTAAGACCGCTCTGACGCCACGTAAGCATCTTCATAACCTGTATCCGCATTCATAACTGAGCGACGTAGCCTTTAGGTGAAATGGACATTGTGGCTACAGACGTGTTTTAATGTTTACTTTTGTATTCTGAATGTTTCTGCACAGATGTTTAATGTACACTGCGAAAAAAAAGGCGGACTGTTCTATACCTTCCGTTCTACTGGGCCGATTGACGAAATTCAGATTGCATTTTCCATGTCTCGAAAGCGCGACTTAGGATATGTATTAGTTTTATATATAGCATTGTTCGAATATAGGTATTTTGACACAAAATAGGCCTTTTCTGAAATGACATGCCAGTTTTTTTACATATTTCGATTCTACGACTCAAATGATGCTCAACTGCTAAGTTTTGTAAAATTCGTACGAGTAGTTTTTAAACAATTCGATCTCAAACTTTTAGCTCCTTAATGTTAATTTAATTGATATAAATTTATTAATATCGCTTTTCTTATTACACTTACTTGATTCCTTCTTTCAAAGTTCGAAATTTAGGTTCACTCCAAATAAAATTCGCCCATTTTTTATGATTTATTTTTTAAATAATTTTTTTAAATTTTTGAAAAAAAATTGAATTATATCCTATAAAATTTTTATCATTAACTTAAAGTAGATGTATTTCTAAGTATACCTGCAAACACCTGCAGCTTTTTATTCAAAACTTTCGAAGATATACGTGAATTTTTTTTGGCGTGTTTTGAAATTGGGCATATTTGTTGAAAGCGATAATAACATCTAATGTGGTTTACGCACTTTGCTAAAATTATTTGAAAATAGAACAATGTGACTTTTTTTTCGCTTATGCCCAATGTAAAAAGGTCGAAAAGATGTGACTTTTTTTCCTTTCCTGACAAGGGAAGAGATAGGAGAACAGGTTGCCATATATTAAGAAGTTCGCCAAGTGAATTATTCTTAACGAAAGCTGAAAAAAATTCGCTAAGTTAAATTATTGATTTCTCCGTAAATTTCGCCCCAAATGTTATAAAATTTAATATTTAGGCATAATTTGAGTCGTAGAATCGAAATATGGAAAAAAATTGCTGTGTTATTTCAGAAAAAGACCCATTTTGTGTCAAAATACCTACATTAGAACAAAGGTATATATGAATCTAATATATATTCTAAGACGCGCTTTCGAGACATGAAAAACGCAATTTGAATTTCGTCAATCGGCCCAGTAAAACGGGACATATAGAACTGTCCTTTTTTTTTTTTCCAGCAGTGTACGTGATTACTTTAAACACAACATAGTGGCTTTTAGAAAGAAGTCTACGGCTTTCTTCCCTTGGACACGGAGATAACCGCTGCTACACAATATAGGAGCATTTTATTTTGAATCAGGAAATATATTTAAATTGCACTTTTTTATTAGTCTTCGAATGAAAATGTTTAAAGGTTTTTATGTCTTTAACATAGTACAAAAGATTCCAGTACAAAATTTATTGAAGAAACACTGCCTTGTATCAGTTTAAAACGGATCGAAAGGAACCAATGCTGGAAGAACTGGCAATCTTTTTTGATGAAGATACGTTCTTTTTAATGACAATTTTTAATGTCTAATGGATGAACTTTTAAACCTACTAACGAAATAAACCTCAAATGTCGTGAATAAAAGAGTAAATATTCTGGAAGCTGAAGATATGCAGAATAACGACATTTTACTTCCTAACACCTATTAGTAATAATTTTTAGTCCAAAGGGATATAGTCTCGAAGGACTATTACTTTCGTTTGGGCGTTTTGCGTCGTTTCACAAAAATGTCCGATTCACTTTTCAATTTAGTGCTTATGTTTCTTTGCTGGTAATTGAAGTTGCATTGGGTTGGCTATTAGAATTTTTGGAATTGTACTGTGTTGGTTATTGGGTCTGTACTGGATGGATTAATGGAATTGTATTGGGTTGACTATTGGAATTATATTGGGTTGATTTTTGTGTTCGTATTGGGTTTAGTTTAATGTTTGTTTCGTTCGCCAAGTTATTATATTATTAAGCAAGATCCCTTTGGACGTAATCTAAAATCTGAATCCTTTCAGATTTTTATTTTATTTATTTATTTATTTTATTTTATTTTTTATTTATTTATTTATTTATTTATTTATTTTTTTTTGCGTAGAAACCGTAATTTCGGATTGTAAAAAAAATTTTTTTTTAATTCTGTTAACTGTACTTTGTGTTTTATGTTTTCTATATCTTTCAATTTTTAATGAAAATATTTTGAGTTTTTAAGTATTATTACTTTGAAGTGAAAACTGAATTAATAAGTAGCGCATGCGCATTAAGGTAAGCGGCGCTGAATCGTCTGTAAAAAACTTTCTTTTTTATTATTATTTTTTTTAATTTCTTTTAAACGTCGTTTTAGATTTATTGTAATATTTGAATAAAACTACTGGTAATTCTTCAGATGATATAATTTTTGTGCACGCTGAGTTATAAAAAGAATGAGATGTAACGCTGTTAACCTAGGGAAGTGTCGCTAAGGTAAGTAAATAAAGTGAACTCTAAAGAGTGCCTTTATTCTGTTGTGGTTTACGCGCAATCGACGAAATAGATTTAATTCAAAATTCGTTAACTGTTAATTCAATATGTTTAAATGAAGTACGCGAAAATTGCGTATAATTTAACATTCCGTTCAAGGAAGTTATTCGGTGTACATATCAGATTTTTTAACATTAAATTAAAGATAATTTCTAAAATTTTTATGCGAGAAGTTGGTGATTTTATACTCGCATAAGGTTTGTATCATTGTTCAAAATTTGTCGAAATTCTGGCAACAATTTCAAAAAACGTTTCACGCAAATAAAAAAATTATAGTTTTTGATAGTTTGAGTTACAGGTAGTACATTTAAGTCGAAGATATAATAATACATTCAAATCGTGTAATTGCATATTATATTGTTAAGAGTACTGCATACATAAGCATTATAATTTTAATTGAGACACTAAAAAGCGATGTCAAAATTTTCTTATGTAATCAAATGTAATTATATATCTAAATGTTTTCATGTTAGATATACACATTAACAGGGCATTTATACAAATAGAGTGTTTAGACAGTTAGTCAAAAGTTCTTTAAATTCTAATCAGCCAGTTCCAAGAATGCATGCAAATAGGAAATTCACGTTTTATGAAAACTTAATTAAAAAATTAAAATTATGTTGAAATTTTGTAAGTCCATTACGTTCTTAAAATTAGTAAATATTGGTACGTACAGTAGTAATAAAATTAGTACGTACGTACGTATCTCGCATAACTCAAAAAAGATTAACAGTAGAACACTGAAATTTTGTGTGTGGAATTGCTGTAACATCTACTTTCGCACCTCCCATTTTTATTGCAAACGCCAGCACTAAAAGTATATCTATATGTATCTATATATAGGGAACTGATCTATATGTATGTATCTATATATAGAGAGACATATTAAAACTTAAAATTAAAAAATTGGCAGAAAAAAGATTATACTATCCTGAAATTTTTTTAAAAATTGCTAGTGGAAAAGAAAAGTTCGAGAAACTTTTACATTTTAGAACAATATATGATGCATATTGAAAGGTAAAAATTTATTGAAAAGATAATTTTTAGAAATCTTTTGAAAAATTTTAAACTATGAAAATCTAAATTAATTATTCATATTTTAATGTTTCAAATCGAGTATTGAAAGTATTTTGCTTTTTATTTTATTTTAATTTCGGGGGGGATGTTTTTAACCGATTTACTCTTTTAGAGTGTCGTTTGTGTGAAGTTTAAAAGATTTTTTTTGTCATAAATAATACTGTTTTAGGTCTTAAATAAATAGTCTCTTAGCCAAAATGGCAACAATTTTTACCTAAGTTTTACTTGTTACTTTGTTGAGTTTAAGTTTAGGTTTTTTTGTTAAACTGAATTATTATAGTCAAAAAATGTTTTAAAGGTGTTTTTGGGTTCCTCACTTTTATTCTGTCAAATTGTCAAGTGTTGAGGAACCTAGTGAACTGTTAAGCGAATAATCGCTTAAACCCAAGAATAAAAACATAAACTCAAGAAGGGTTAGTTACCCTTTATTCACTCAATATAAGATTTAACAGTCGGCCCCTTTCTTTGGGCGTGCAGCAAAGCCTCCACGTGGGATTAAACTTAAAATGTAAGAAATAAGAACTAACTAATGACTAACTAAAGAGATTTAGCGGCAGCTAACACAGTTCTAAACTAGTTGGCCCGTAATACTAAATTACCCAACGAACTGTCAAAAGGCAGGTAATACGGACGAGCATAACAACAGCTCGGAGAGACATAGCCCAAAGGCAAACGCGCTCTACTCAGGTATCCTCACTCTCTCTGTCGAAGTCAGTTGAACTTGACTTAAATACTATTCTTTTTCTCGTTTGCATTGAATACGATTCTAAAAACTCATTCTGTTAGGCAGCTGTAAGTTGAAGCTAGGTGAGGTATAAAAGATGCATTAAGTTAAAATAACTGTAATAAAATTTAAATGTACCTTACAGTATCTTATACCGATTTTAAAATGTCTATTTAAAAAATTAAACTGAAAGAAAATCGTTGCCTGTAATTTCTTTTCAATGTTGAAAAATTATGTGCATACGTTAAAAGTGACTTGTTTGTAAGCTGCTGCTGTCTATTAGCTTCTCATTAATTTAACAAAAGCAGATTATAGTTCGACCGCCTCATCCGCGACCATGAGCGCAAACACGCATGCGCCATTCGGACCAAATTATTCTCAAAATAGGGTAGATGAATAGGGACTTTTTCCCCTCCATTCTCTCTTTGCGGAGAAGAGAAGACTTTCACCTCGCAGCGAGTAATAACGCCCCTTTTGACGAGTCTATGTGTTTTGGCAGAATGCCAGCCAGGGTTGCGTTTGAGACGGTCGAACTATACTCGCAAAATGTTACTTTAGCTTTGCAATAAAAATATTTATTGTATAATTAAGATGAAATGTATGCTGTATGATAGCTAGAGAAGCAATTTTATCGCTCAAAATTCCCTAGGCGATCGCGGAAAAAGTAGTCAAAACTCGAGAAAATTTCGCTGATTTTACATTATTTTTTCGGAGAGCATGTGTACGAAAAATATTATACAGGGCGATAATATTTGGTGGCAATAATTTGAAAAGTGATATATCGCATTTAAGAGATTCGACGCTAAATGCCTTTCCGAGACTGAGAGCCGTTCTGCGCCAATGCCTCTTTTTGCTAATAACTAGCCTGCAACTAAATAAAGCTTATAATTTAATTGAATTTACCATAAGTTTCAATTTAAATTGAAGTTTATGGTTATAAACTAAGTAAATTTTAGAAGGATATTCGACACTTTTATCTTTAAGTAAAGAATAAGATTTCATTGGACTATGTTTTTATACTCTATATTGTACATATACATTGTACTTATGTTGTACATGTACATTGTATTAATGCTATACATACACACAAAGCTAGTTGTATATACTGTTGCGAAATGCTCAGCAGCGGTAAGATAGCTTCCCCGCAAGGCGCGTTTAGGGTTGGCAGAAAAGGGCAAAAGAATGCGGGTTTGCCATATTTGGCGCCAAATCGCCCATTTGGCGACAAAATCGGCTATATGCCATAAACGAATAGAGAACATTCTAGATTGAATTCTTACCGGTTTGGCCCAGAATGTTCTCGATGGCAGACCAAAAGCTATATAAACCCTGCCTGTACGCGGAGTAGCAGTCTAGTGTCGAGTGTATCGCGAGTTGGTGCATCGTTGAGGCTATCGAGCAAAGATACTTGAAGATGCTACTATGCATACAGTTTTGCTATCAAGTCCATCGCGAGTTGTAGCGTGAAGAGTCTCGAGAGTACGTTCAGTTCCGAGAACAACTGAACGGAGTCGGGAGTTGTACTCTGGTGTTTTGCCGTGAAGCGATCTTTACCATCATAGCCTGAAGGCTGTGTTGCTGATTGTGTCAGCGTGTTTGTCGTAGTTTTTCGAAGACTGCAGACATGTTTTTGGAACTGCCCTGAATAATACTGGCTAATAAATTATGTTTTCATTCTTCATCAAGTGTCGTTAATCATTACAGATACACGAATGCGTGCAGAACGCAACAATACGCAGAGTTCCTTCATTATGTAGCATACGTTTATAAAAATATCCTTCGGCATTGACAGACAACAGAAAGTCACTTTACGCAATTTCGGAAAACGGCTTTGTGTCGTATTTCAGGAATCCAACAAAACATGCTTACAGTAGAAACTTGCATCATAAACACCTTCCATCCTGAACAGTACAGTTCATGAACAAATTATCTGAACAAAACCTCCTTGGATGACAAACAATCGTTCGAGTTATAAACACTCAAGTCGACAGTATATCGTTTCCAAAGATATTTTGAAATAACCTGTGCCACAGAATTAACGCTCAGAGAGTTTTGGAAGTATCATTTTAATATTCCCCTGTGTTTAAGTAATATTAACAAAATTTGATTACAGGATCATGAATTTGTCCTGAAAGAAATTATGGTCTGATCGGGCTGTACGCAGATACTTAGAAGATACGACTTAGAAGGTTTTTTTCCGTATCTATGATATCCAGTTTCTAAGCAAAACCGTGGGTTAGGAAATTGCCATTAAAGACGTCGAAAAGGTGAAAAGTCGTTGTCGATCTTGGTCCACCTTGTTCAGGTCTTCTCGATATGGATCCAGTATCCTGAAAGTTGGAAATTCCAAAAAGCATTGGGCATTACATTGAACTTTGCAGCCATCTGCGCTTGTGTTGAGCCTGCCTTCAATTTACCGACAGTTTTCCATCTCATTTTGTCATCTATATGTTCGTGGTTACTCATTTTGCCATAGAAAACCAAAAATGTGAGCTTGACAAGAAAGATCTACGACTTCAGATGAAGCAACAAATGGCCATTCAGAAAGAAATGACTTCAGAGGTGGGTACGAACGTTATGGCAGAAATGGGCAGCGGCCTCATTGTTTGGAATCACACTGTCTGCCACATCGATCCAGAAATCTGTTTGACATCTAAAAGTTGTCGTATGACTTGCTTAACAAGAATCAAGTATTTACAATTGGTTAGACGAAAAAGCAACAGGTAAGGTCCAATGAGGTGATCCTCCGCAATGCCGGCCTAAGCATTAACCGAAAACGAAATCTGCACCGCAAAACGTCATGTTACGTGAGGAATCTCTACCGCCGCAATGCGTTGAATATTCCTCTCTTGTAACGTATACCCCATCGGTGAATAACACATTAGCAAGAAAAAAGATCTGTAGCAAACTTTCAAGATACTATTTTGCAATGTCATATGCCAAATTCGTATCCGCTAACTCCGCATTCGTATAATTATTCATTTTACTAACTCTGCGTTCTTGTGCGAAATAACGATTCCTTGCAAGAACTCTCGGAACTTTCGTGCAAAGCCATGTACCGCGTCAGAAATGTACTGCAGACCCTGTATTCCTATTTGATTCCGAGTCGTTGCTGTGCAGCCAACCCCTCTTAGAAGTTCTGAAATATGGTACTGAGACACCCTGTCTATATACACCGAAGAGCTATTACATTATGACCGTCCTGTTAATAACATGTAGGACCACCTTTAGCCCTCAAAACTGCAAGCACCCGTCGTGGGATTCATTCCACAAGGTGCTGATACGTAGTCGGAAGTATCTGTTACCAAACGCTCACTAGCTGGTCCTGCAATCTCCGCACATTGCGAGGGGGTAGTGTGGTAGCACGAATTTGGTTTTCCAGGTGGGACCGCAAATGCTCTCTTCAATTTGATGTCAGATTAATTTGGAGGCCAAGACATGACTTGAAAGTCACTGCAATGTTCTTCGAACCACTTGCTGACGTTTCGACCGTTATGACATGGTGAATTATCCTGTTTGTAAACACCATCCCCTGCCGGAATTACTGTTGTCATGAATGAGTGCACCTGGTCTCCAACGATGTTCACCTAGCGCACATACGTCAGGGATTGTTTTATGAATTTTATGGGTACTAATATGCTCCATGAAAACATTGCCCACACTATAATACCCCTGCCACCGGCTTGTCTCCGTCCAACTGTGCAGCCGGGAGCCAGGGTTTCGTTTGGAAATCGGCACACTCCCGTCAATGTGATGGACCAGAAAACGTGATTCGTCGGAGCATGCAACTTTCTTCCAGTCTTCTAATGTCCAATTCCGATGTTTCTTGATCCATTGCAGACGCAGCTGATGCGTGCCGGCAGTGCATGCACATGATTCAAGCTTCAGCTGCGTAGCCCCATACGCAGCCATGTAACCTCCACAGTGTGTTGAGAAACAGTGTCTGGGTCGTGACTGTTGTAGCTGGTGGTGATTTCGGTTGTTGTAGCTTTTCGGTTACAGCGAACAATGCGCAGAAAACTCCGCTCTCCTCTGCAGTCAATGCGCCGTCGACTTCTTGTTTCACCATCCATACATCACTTTCGATATTTGCTCGCAGCAACTGCGCGTAAACAGCCCGCTAAACGCGTCGTTTCTGATATTGATGTACACAGTCACCGGCGGTAACGATTTGACCTTTATCGAATTCTGATAAATCAGCTGCTTTTCCGATTATGTCGCTAATCACGCTATGTTTGGAAACACAATTCATAGCCGCTTTATATACTCCAACATTAGCCGCGCACGCGGAGTGATTTTGTTCCTGGGCGTGCCCATTGTTATGGATGGAGGGTGGTCATAATGTAATGGCTCTTCGGTGTATATATATATATATATACTCACACACACACTTTGGCTACTGCCGATTGCAGTAAAAAGGAGAGGTGCACAACTAGATGTTATAGCAGTCCCATATAGAAAATTCAAGATTTTTACAACTAATCATTTTTGAGTTATGCAAGATATATACGTACGTGCAGACGTCATAAAAATACGTTTTGAAACTACTTTTACTACTACTGCTAGTACAAAATTTATTTTACATTCCGTTTTGGAAAAAAAAAATCCATTAGTCTGTCCGTGCATACCGACGTCACTCAAAAAATAGTCAAAATGGATTTGAGAACGGTCAAAATGGATATTTCTGTTGAAATATGTTACCCGGAAATTTTCGCGTTTACGATACTTCCTTTATTTAGTACAAGGAATAAAAAGAATTCGATAAAACTTGAAATTCTCTGATTTATTTGACGTTCGTCAGAATTTTAAGAAAATAAGGGAAAATTGGACATGCGATAAAGTTACTGCGGTTATATCTCGGTGCGGTAATACGAACGCGTCGGATATAAAAATAACAGATTTAAAAGTAAGGAAAAGCTGAACATAACAAAATTATTTATCTACATGTACGTAAATGCTGTTTGTTTAAAAGAAATGACATTCCTGGTGAACTTAAAAAAATTCCTTATCTGAATAAGTTAAAAGTATTTAATGTTCCTCTTCCGTTATGGCTTCAGGCACATCATCGAATTCTATATCATCGTCACCGTCACTGTTATTCTGATCCATAAATAAATAATGATCTCCCGTTCCATCTAGATTGAAGCTTCCCAGCGGCCGAGCGGGACAATCGCTGAACCCTGGTTGTTGGGTCAGAGGTTCGAATCTCGCGAACAGGCTGGTTGCATGGGCGTTTTCATGTTTTTCCCATGTGTAACGTGTGTACGAGCCAGTTTCCCTTAGAAAGTCCTCCACGAAGGCATCCCTTTCCTTAGGCGGATAGCCCTCGAGGCTTTCTGTAAACACATAAGCCAAAAGGATCTATTGTTAGATACACTTCATTTTAATGACTTTTGAATTATATCGGGTTTAATTTCGTTCTGTGATTTTATTTATCCCTTCACACACTATTTTTGGAGTGGCATCACGCATTTGGTCTCCTTTTCCTTCCTTGCCTTCTATGCTCACTTCAAAATCACGGCTTGAAATGAATATAGAAAGAGAAAGCATCTAACTTCGAATTCCGCGAATCCATTCAGGTCGGTCAAATAATATCCCCGTATCTGGAAACCCTTGAATAACATTCTTGTGCACATTTGCATTGAATAGAACGCATCCTTTTTGCAGAATTATTTACTTCCTCGAGTGTTTCTCCCACACACATATTGTTCTCCTTATCGCTTGTTAATTCAATATATCATTGTTCGAAAGCATGGGAAAAATCTTCGATCTATCACACGCATCTCTCAGATTTCTTCGTAATGAAAAAGATGCGCGTTTTACGGCGAATATACCTATAAACTAAAAAATGTAGTTTGAAATAATAGGTGGGCGTTATACGCCATAATATGCGGTAAGTATTTTGCAATAAGATACGAGTATATTTCAGCCATCATTTTCGCACAGTTTCTTTTTTTTGTAGACACGGAAAAAATCTACACGAACATCGGAGAAGCCATTGCTAACCGGTACGAGAAGACCTTCACTTGGGATGTCAAAGTCAAATGCATGGGCAAAGTGGCAGACGATGCTGCTAGGACGATGATCGAAGAACTGCAACTGCCCATCACAGTTCAAGAATATCACGACGCATGCGCTGCACTTTCCGACGAACTTTTCTTGCAAACAGAAGTATTGCCAGGTATACTTTTTTTCCCTGGCTTTAAAAGAGAAAATATTTCAATTTCTTGTGCATGTCTTCTTTTATTTTTGAACCAGCATATTGCGCGTTAAAAATTCAACAGCATGATTTTCTTATCTCATGTAAATATGTAAATAATAAACATGTAAATAATGTAATAACACATGTAAATAACTCACATGTAAGTATCACATGCAGAACTTTCTTTCGTGTTATTTCAAGGTATGTAACTGTATTATTTTGAAAGTGAAAACTGATAATTTTGCCACGATAAGCAAAATCACAAATATGCATTGAAAAATAAGCTACAATTGAAAATTCTTGTAACTATTGTACTGCAGCAAAACACACGATGATTACAAAATGAGAAGAAATATGGAATGTTATTTATCGTCAGAATTGTTGTAGTAATAAGTTGTGACGCTGCTGTAGTAATAAGTTTAAATGCATCATCTAAAGCAAGGATTCCCACTCTTTTCTTGCATCGACCCATTTTAAAAGAGTGGTTTTCTTCATTGATTCTCTTACATTTTTCTCTGTAATATAAAGCATACGGCATAATCATAATACAAATAATTGCAAATAAAATAACTTAACGATAACAATTAGACTAAGTATACGAACAAAATTTGTGAAACAAGTTGTTTATTAGTTTTATGATTTATTATTATTTTATTATTATTGTTATTGTTATTATCTTAAACTGTGTAAATATAAACAAGGTTTTGGGAACAAAGTCACAGTTTCTAATTCCTCAAAAGTTCAATTTTAATTAATGTTATGGCTGCGCTTGTTGTATTAATACAGTTTTTTAATGTTTGGCATAAAATTGCTTAATTCTTAAACCACATCGTCAAAAAATATTCAACCTATTTCTTGTTTTCCCTAGTAAATGTTTTACTTAATTTCGTAGGTGTCTTGAATTTGATAAAAAGAAGAAAATGTTCATAATGTTGGTTCCATAACAACTTCTGTTTTGGGATATTTCTTTCGGATCACTTTTAAATTCCAAAACTTAGCGTACCCATGTGTTTTGAATAAGACTGTGCTTAAACAACCTCTTCAATGCAAGCAACCTTCTTGCATCAAGGTCAGATATCAATCTATGAACTATGCTGGCACATCTAAATTTTCAATGTCCTGGAAGTGAACATTAATCCTTTGAAGACCAAAACGCCCAAGACAGCTTTTCATTCAAACGACCGCAACCGCCCTAAACGGCTGAAATTGCGATGTGGTTTTCTTCCCTCTCCGTAAGGTATGCAGCAGCAGGTGCAGTTTTCCGAAATACATTATATAAATTTATGATAGACAGCTTGTCCCCAAAAGCTAATGGAAACTTTTTTGTTAGGAAGTAAAAAGGATATCATTTGAAATCTTCACATCCCTTTGTGCGTTAATGGATGGAGAGAGAAGGAAACGGACTGGACGTGGACAGACTTTTCGAGATTTTAAGGCAACAGTTTAGCGAAAGCTTGGTTTTTCTGCTTGTTAAACCTTATTTTAAATTCTGCAAGTGGCTTGTATGTGATAATATATTGTCTGTGGAAATGCAGTCCTTTCAATACCAGACAATCACATTAAGTTATAAAAAATTCTTTTTCGAATCAGTATCGATATAAAGAAGTCAATTTTAAAGCGAAAACGAGAGATAATCGTTTTGGCTTCAGTACGATCGATTTCTATTCCTTGTATTTTGTTTTATGACGCTGAACAGGGAATACTGAGACAAGGAGAACGTATGTTTTTCGAACTTTATTAATTCTACGGCTGTAGTCTTCAAGAAAAAATTCTATTACAGTATCAAGAATATCTATAAAACGCTGCAGATAAGTTATCCTTTGAGATCAATTGTCGATGAATATTTGGCTAACGACCTTTTAATCATCATTGACTCTCTTTAATTCTCTGACTTTAGGTTGTATATATATGACCTAAAGTATTTTTTGTGATATCTGTAAGAACGTATGTATACGTGCATTTTAAAATGTGTTCAGAAAATTAAGTCAATATATTTGAAGTACATAAATCTAGGTATAAAGTACCAGGGGCAAAATTGACACCGAAATGAAGAAAATAATTCTTTTTCATTGTAGTTTTGGGAAATTGGTGCTTTTTTAGCGAAGCCTGGGCCGGACAGAGAGTTAATATTTCATCGACTCCTGGGTCGACCCCCATCGACGAGTCAATTATGACTGCGTTGGAAAATTTTGCTGTAAGACCGGATGTGGCTTGCAGGCCGCCTATTTCATGCCTATGGCATATGTAAGATTATTAATAAGTAAGGCAGTTTAAGATTTGTAAGCCATAACGTAACATGAAAGATTTATAAGTTATAATGTCATTAGGAAATTTTTTATCCGGAGACATGAAAAATGTGCAATGCCCTCGCCGGAATTCGAACTCCAGGCCTCCGAAGTGATATTAGTATGCTTCAGTATGCTTCCAGTTAGACCACAAAGGATGCGAGAAGGAGGAAGAAAATACCTTATATACTTCCCCTTTTAAAGAGCGATTGGGGATGAGGGGATCCAGTCGCCAAATCATGGTGGTGACGACTTATCGTCCACCTTCTTTGTAGTTCGGGTGCTACTGTAGAGTCATTAGGATTTTTTTCTAAATATCATGAAAAAATGGGCAAATAATGAAACATGTGCAAACCTCTCGCTGGATTAGAACTCCGGACCTCCCGAATATGCTTCGAGTGGGCTTCTAGTTATACCACGGCGGCATGTGGAAAGAAGGGATAAAATACCTTATAGACTTTTAAATTATGAGTATGTAAATATTACGTAAATTTTTCGTCCGATTTTCTTATATGTGTAATTCATTTGTAGATCAGAATCGTAAATACTGAGTTATAGAATTGTAAGGATTTTGTAAGTCGCAATGCTTACAATTCTCATTGATCAGAATAGTAAGTATTGTGATACCAAAACACATTTTTAATTTATTTAAATTTCTAATTTGTATTGAGCAACATCGTAACATACAGAAAGGATGGATATTGATAACCAAAGCTATGTAAATTTAATATTTTATAAAAATATTAAATATGTAATAAATAGCTATGTAAATTTAATATTTTATAAAAATATTATAAAAAATTAAGCTTGTTTAAAGAAATTCCAATATTCATATAATTTAAGGTGAACTGAAAATGGTCAACTTTGATAAATGCTGCATATAGACTGCTGGCCACCGTAAATGCAATACCCTGAAGGAAGCATGAAATTTACAACATGCATTAGCGGAGGTGACATATGCAAATGATTAGAATTTCAGCACATCACGCGCGCCTGTGGCGCCACTTCAAAGCGCTATTTAAGGCTTGGAGTTGACGACGATTTCAAGTTCGGCAATTGTGTTTTTCTTGTGGTTTTTTCAAAAAAACGATCAATTATGCCTCGTAGTAAACAGCGATCATCGTTTGGTCAAGTATCCGAGTTCGACAGAGGATGGAGAGTGGCCTATCGAGAGTGTGGATTATCTTTCAGGGAAATCGTAGTCCTGTTGACCGAAACCAAGCAACTGTAATGCGGGTATGTGACCGTTGGGTGCAGGAGGGTACGACGGACCGACGTGTTCGATCGCATCCACCTCAGTCCACCACTTCACGTGATGGCAGAAACATTGTGGGCATGGCAGTGACGGATCGCTCAGTCACGAACCATAGCACAGCACATTCAGTCTGTAACGCATCATCCAGTGTGTGCGCGTACCATTCGACGGCGTTTACAGCAGAGTGGTCTCTCCGCAAGACGTCCATTGCTTCGTCTACCCTTAAGGCAGAACCACAGACGTCTCCGCCATCAATAGTGCGATAAAAGAAGGATGTGGACTGCAGAATGGAATGAAATTGTCTTTACTGACGATTCACGCTTCTGTCTGCAACACCACGATGGTCGGATTCGAGTCTGGAGACACAGTGGAGAGAGGATGCTGAAAAGCTGCGTTATGCACCGCCACACTGGTCCTGTACCGGGTATTATGGTATGGGCGGTATTGGATATCACTCTCGCACTCTTCTAGTACGCATTGCCGGTACTTTAAACAGCCAGCGCTACATCTCCGAGGTGTTAGAGCCAGTTGTCCCTCCTTACCTTCAGGGTTTGCCCACAGCCATATTTCAACAGGATAATGCGCGACCACACGTGGGACGCATTGTTCAAGGGTTCTTCGTCAATCGCCAGATGGAATTGCTTCCCTGGCCAGCTCTCTCTCTGGATCTTTCGTCGATAGAAAACATGTGGTCCATGGTTCTTGAACAATTAACCCAGATTACATCCCAAGCTGCCACACCAGATCAACTTTGGCAACTTTGGAAGCTGTTTGGTCTGCTGTATCCCAAGAACACATCCAAAGTCTCTTTGAATCAATGCCGAGGCGTGTGGCAGCGGTGATCTCCAACAATGGCGGCTACTCTGGCTGCTGATTCTGAAAGAAACCACACTTCACAGAAGTCTATAAATTTAATCATTTGATACTTGGTCAACATGTTATCTACTAAATAAATTTTGTTGTGATATCTCTTGTCTTTCTTGGTGTTGCAATTTGGGTGGCCAGCAGTGTAGTTTTAGTGTTATACTGAGCGTCTTCTGTGTGTTAGCGTTGTCTCCTGAAAATGCTCAACTTTGATAAATGCTGCATATATTTTTAGTGTTATACTTATGAATCTTTAGTTAACCTGGAGAAAGTTTGCATTTTTAATAAAATATAAATAACAGTCTGTATTGAAAAAACAGATCGTAATTTTCACAAAGGAACAATACTTAAGAGTGCGTTATAAAAACTTCAGAAGAAGAAAGATATTTTACAAAAAGTATAGCATCAAGTTTCGCTAAAAATTCAAAACATGATGAGTACAGCACAAGGCGGGCTTAGAAAAAATAATAGGTGCAACCAGAGTTTGATGTCATAGTTTCTTTTTGCGAAATAGCGTAACATTTATATTCAATATTTGGAAAAATCAACTTATATTCTTAATAAAAATCATAAAAATAATGTTCATTACTCTCAAATATTAAGTTTTTAAGTCATTAATTAGGGAAGGTCAGAAAAATATTGTCACAGCTAGGCGTGACAGTCCTAAAACCTATAAACTTATGAGGTGCTAAAGAGTTGCTCCGTTGTGCTTTTTACTATCTTATGGTAGGAAAGCCATGTAAGTACCACTTCCATATTTTCACTTCTCGTGATTTTTTACCTCATAGTTATCCAGAGATTGTTTCAATACTTAGCGCTTCGTTGGATTCAAAGCTGTCTCGAGAATTCTTTGTTTTGGAGTTTTCTAGCTTTATAAAGTCTTCTAACTTTACTTCCTTTCAGATAGTCTGATTTCTCTTCAATTTCGGGTATTGCTTACGTCCAAAGTAGCGATGTGCTATATGCAATTGATGATATCTCAGTTAAATGGGTTTATCTTCTTCCCTCGCTTCACAAGTGTAATTCTGGAGAACATTTGGCTGCTTGATTTGTCGAAGCATCTTAGCTTATCCGTGGCTAAAGCGCTGACACCAGAAGTACTGGATGAGAAATTTTTCTCGCTTTTTGTTATCTACCAGGCAGTCAGGTGTAGGAGATTTGGTACAAAGGAGATTTTCTGTAATCATTATTGAGTTCGAGGAAGAAATTGAATAAACTGCTTCGAAGACTGGAAGTTTTTCAGTTTCTTCCTTGCATTTCCTCGTAAATTGTCTGACTTTATTCGCAGAGATATTTATTGTAGTCGGGGTTTCCAGGATTGAAGGGATCCAGGATCCTTTCCTCTGTTTTGAGAATAGTCCACGTATTGTTATTTTAACAAGCATTTTTTTCTTCCAGATTTCTTTCGTCCTCGGAGTTGAAGTCTAGTCTAATGTGATCGGACTTTAGTGTGCCCACAAAATCAAAACATTTGTGAGCGGAGAAAAGTCCTAATAGCTTTTTCATTTCACATCAGGCCATGGGAGAGAGTTTTTGTTACGGAGGTTTGCTAGCTAGCATTTTTCCAGATTCTTCAGTTTACTCTGGATTAATGAACCGATTATTGGTTGAAATGAGAGTAGTTTCCTCGGTGGAAAAATTTGGCATGGCTGACTTGCGGAGTAAATTACATTCGATTTCCATTGGTTCCCGGAGTTGCTGGCCTTTTTCCCCTTTTCCTTTTTGGTCAGTTTTCTTGGGGAGCAGAGTCTTGTATTCTTTCAGTGTCCCGTGTTCTTTCTGGACGGATATTGAGCAACAGCAAAGCCTTGAGTCTCAAGTTGCCTGACAAATTTATGCTCAGAATTTCTGGTATCGGTTGTGTGTGCGAATGCAGTAGAAAAGAAATTATTTACTTACTACGCTCAGTTGAGAACGTAGAATTCGATGGCAAAAATTCAGCTGGTTGTTAAATATTTACAATGAACTTCTTCTGAATCGATGCGAACAGGCAAATGTTGAATTAGCGGTATTTCTGAAACGACACAACTAGGCAAGTATTTAATTAGTGCCTCTCCTGAACGGTTTAAACAGGCCAGCATTTAGACTGTACTGTATTCGAAACGATGCAGCGCGTATATTTTCGCCGCTCTGTGTCTAATACAGTACAACTCGGTTATAAGGAGCTTGAAGGGACCGCGATATTTGTTCGTTATAACCGAGTGCTTCTAATTTCACATGGCTCGTGAAAATATCATAAAGAATTCATACACACTTACTATATTATATATACTTTATTTATTTTTTATTTCTGTACAGTACAAAAGAAGCTAGTTAAATTGTTTTGAACTGCCTTATTTTTCTCTTTCTTATGTTACTGTTCTTCGGAAAAGAATCATGGCTCGAAAAACATCTTCATTTGCACTCCGGCTTTGGAGGTATTTCTGCGCACTCAAAAGCCATTGAATATATTTTGAACAGTTCAGTTTAAAATTATTCACATTCATCGTTATCATCATCACCCTTCATTATTTTTTTCATCTGCTTTAGCTTGAATTTCAGCTACAGCAAGGATGTCAAACTCATAGGTACACTTGGGCCAAACAAACAAGGTTTAAGTTTAGACGGGCCGCAAAAAAAAAAATCAATATTCATAGAAACGTAGATTTATTTCGAATAATACAATAATAAATATATATATATATTTATATAGAAAAGAACAAGAAAAATTTAATGTTTACGTCCTGATACTTGACATCTCTTCTCTGCTATTATCTTTCCTATTTCGGGAGAAATTTTGTTTGCAGTGATAACTTTCAACGCTGACCCAAGGTGAGCATCATTAATACGGTTTCTAATAGGAGACTTATTACCTTTCATGACTGAAAATAACTGCTCGCACCGATAAGTGCTACCAAACATGGAAATAATTTCATATGCGAATTTTCGAGTATTTTCAAACCTGGCTGGTAAATATTTGTAAAATTCAGGCACGCCCACTTCAATGAATTTTGCTTTCAAATTTGAGTTGCATTGAATCTCGATCACCTCCATTTGCATATGGCTGGGTACTGAGTCAATACTTATTGAGAAAATCGAAGAAAACAAAAAAAATTTGTCTTCGAGGGAACTAAAATCATTAAACCTCGTTTCAAATTCAGTTGTTAAATTTGCAATTTTTTCTGCGTATTTTTGATACGAACAAGTATCATCTAAACTTGATTTGTTCATGCTGCACGTCGGGAAGTGCGTCAAATCTTCATTTTTAAGTTGTTTTTCCCAAAGAACTAGTTGACATTTGAATGCTTTAATTATGTCAAACATGTTCGTAATGATATGATCTTTTCCTTGTAACGATAAATTTAAATCGGTTAAGTGTTTGGTTATATCAACCAAGAAAGATAAATCTTGTATCCATATTGGATCGTAAAACAAACTTACGTCTTGATTTTTCGTTTTTAAAAACTGACATATTTCTTCTTTCAAATCCCAGAATTGTTTGAGAATCTTGGAGCAAGATAACCAACGTACCTCGGTATAGTAGGACAAACCCGAATATTCACTATCTAACTCACTTAAGAAAGCAGTGAATTGACGCTGATTTAAACCTCGAGATCTTATAAAATTTATAACTTTTTTTATATATGACAAAACATTCTCCATATTTATTACTTTCGTGCATAGAACTTCTTGATGTATAATACAATGCATATGATGAATGTTTGAACCGTGAATTTCACTAAGTTTTTTTCTTAGTAATGCTACGAAGCCCTTGTTTTTCCCGGTCATTGATGGAGCGCCATCTGTAGCTACAGAATTTAATTTTGCCAAAGGTAGATTGTATTTCTGCAGAAGTCCAAAAACACAAGTAAATATATCTTCTCCTGTTGTAGTACCAGGCATCGGCATTAGTTCCAGTAATTCCTCAAAAATGTTAAAATTCTTGTCACAAGAACGAAGAAACACTGCTAATTGAGCTTTGCCACTAATGTCCGTGCTCTCGTCACAGGCAATGGAGAAACTTTCGAAACTAGACGATTTTGCTTTGATCTCATCACTTAAATTCGCGGCTAAATCAGTAAATCTTTCCGCAACTGTATTTCGAGACAATGAAATTGATTGAAAAGCCTTCACATCTCCAGGACAAACAATTTCTCCAGCTTTCATTAGGCATTCCTTGATGAAATCACCTTCTGTAAAAGGCTTCGAATGTTTAGCTATCAACTCGGACAAGACGTAGCTTGCATGTGCTATTTTGCGACTTCTCAAAATTTCAAAATTTTGTTTCATGTGCCCTGAACTAATCGATTCTTTGAATGAAAATACTGGGAATAGTAATCAGGGAAACAATGCATATTCTTATTGTCAATACATAATAATTGAATGAAGGCACAGATAGAAATGAAGAAATTAAATCATGAAAACTGCGCCTAGAATGGGAAAAATTCTATGTCCATGTAATACAATCTCACATCATAAAAACGTGCCCATATGATACAATATGAAATTTGCCCATGTAATACAAACTATTCTTATTCTCTTTGACAATTATTAAACTAATCCTCTTTCTTTAAATCCAATCCAGACAACTTTACATTCGTATGTTTTAAACTCATAACCGAAAATAGTGTTTGTTGAAAATAAATTTAATTCATCAGTTTCTTAACTTTCCAGGTTGAGCAAAAGTGCCTTCAGATTTAACAAGACGTAAAGTTCTGTAAACGAAGCAATCATTAACATAAGTAAATTATTTGAATTTTATAGTTATTAAGCTTATAAGGTATTTTCTCCCTCCTTTCCGCATGCTTTCATGATGTAACTGGAAGCACATTTGATGCGTATTCGGGAAGTCCGGTGTTCGAATTCCGGCTAGGGCATTGCACATTTTCCACGTTCCACCATCGATGTAACCTAATTACTTTACAGTGATGCCTGAACTAAAAAAAGATGGCGGACGATAATTTGTCACCACGAGCATTTGGCGAATGGGTCGTCTAATCTCCATATCATCCTTATATACCCCCTTTAAAAAGGGAGTATATAAGGTATTTTCTCCCTCTATTCCGCAAGCCTTCGTGGTATAACAGGAAGCACATTCGACACATATTCCGGAGGTCCGGCGTTGTAATCATGAAAAGATAAGATTTTCGGCATTAAACCTAACGGCAGTAAAGGTCCTCTCCCACCTCCGAACTTGGACAGAGGTAGAACCTTGGAGAGATCGGCGCCAAAGCATCTGGAGTTACTTCCCCAGGGCGCCATTGGTCATCTCTTTGCTACCTGCCCATCGAAGAGGGTCATTCGGGCTACTAGAGCCATTCTGCTCTAAGACTTGCCAGACCACCGGGCTGGTAAGAAGTGATCTTTCCGGGTAATCACGGCAAGGGCATTGCACATTTTATCTGCTTCTTTCATCGATGTAACTTAATGACTCTACAAACGTTAACATATGGATTGCAAATTTGGTCGAGGAAGCATTTTCACAACTCGGTAAAGCAGTACTCAAAATATGACAGATCTTGTACTGAAGTAAAATAATGCTTAAAGCATTTGAAATCATATCAAAAAGCTGTTATAAATTATTTAAAAAAAAATGAGGAGGGATCAGTTTTGTAACTGCTTCATGAAACTGTACTTGATAAATGAGTGCAGTCAACGAACCGTATTCGATCAAATTAACTTACCGTTCCAGGTTCAGAGATCCTTTGTATAAATACGCGAAGTGAAGTACGGCAGCAGAATATAAAATCAATCATTTTGGGATATGCTTTGTAACTGTACTGGAATTGCTTGTAGGATATATATAATTTGCAGAGAAGTAAAATTTTAGATTATTTGCTTGCAGTTTGGTATAATTTATTTCATTACTTTCCCTTTCAATATTCAGAAGATTTTTATTTTACAGGTGTGGAAAGGTTAGTAAAGCACCTACATGCAAATAGTGTTCCCATTGCCATTGCCACTAGTTCGAAGAAAAAAACATACGACTTGAAGGTCACAAATCATAAGGAACTCATCAGTATGTTTCATCATGTCGTCTGTGGTTCCAACAACCCTGATGTGAAACAAGGAAAACCAGCCCCTGACATTTTTCTAGTCTGTGCTAGTCGGTTTGACGACAAACCACCGCCTGAAAAGGTAAATTAATTCAATGTATATTACGGCGATTTCAAAAGAGTCAATGGATAGATAATAAATCTTATAAGGGATTAATGTAGTCAGTTACCAAATTTAAGTCGTTCATTATGATTTTCTGCTATGTCCTGCACTGTTTCGGAGACCACGAAGAGTTGCATATGATCGGTGGCAAGCAAATGAAAAATATTGCTTACAACTATACCAAAGTTTTCCAGCAGGTGACTAAGTAATCGAGACAACATTTTTGAATCGTGCTTTGAATTTGATGGTGTGGTAAAATGCAAATATTTGGCCTTCGAAAGTATAAAGTTGTTATTCTTATTGAGTTGAAAACTTGGAATGGTGCGTCTTTTGTGAAAGTACGCTATCATGAAAAAAACATTGGTCCAGCTTTAGTTCTTTGGAGAAAACTAAATTGTTATTTTTTATACAAATCCCTTGCTATATTGGCAGCCTCATTTTTAAAATACGTTTTGTATCTCGAATTTAAGTTTTTTAGCAATCTACGTTGTTCGGTGTCAGCAATTTCATTCTTTCTAGAGAAGTGCGCATGAGCAAAGTAATTCCCTTGTTTTTGCTTTTTTCAATTATTTCGTTCTTCTAGAGAAAGAATAAACTTTCTGGATTTCTTAAAAGAAAAACCATAGTGGCTTCTTCTTTCTCCTCTCCTGCAATTTATTCTCTTTGAAGCCGTTTGATTTGTCTTCTTTTCTTCTTCTGGCTGTCTCCGAAATTTAATTAACATCGATTGACAAGTATAAAAATTTGATGTGGACGCCATGTGACTCCCTTGTACGCCTGTTAAATTATGCACGTTTTTTGTTGTACTTTATTTAAAGTTATTTTGTTGAATTATTCTAATTTAATTAACCGGTCCCTCAAGGGGAGTTGGAAATGATCTCAAAAACTGCAATTTTTTCGAATTAAATATCTCGGTCAGTTTTTGTCGTACTTTAGTCGAGTCAAATTTATTGTATTTTTATTTTTTCCTAACGAGAATGAAACTTTCCCAAATATAAATAGGGGAACGGGACACCGCATTAAATTATATGTCGTTATTTGTTTCTCCAGTAGCCATTCAATCAATTAGCTCTGTTAAACACCCATTAACACTTGAAATTTTGCAGTGCCAAGCATTCCTGAGAACTTTCACTTTAAAAGGGAAACAAATCGTCCTCCAGTGGGTGCCCGACCATTGTGGCCTTTAGGGCAATGAACAAGCGGACTTACTTGCAAAACGAGGTGCCAACTTACTACAACATCCAAATACAGCCTTTTCTTATTGGAGGATTAAACTGGTTTTAAAAAGTTTATTTACATCTAATACCTTACGAGATCTTCAGACACGTACAGCGTTGAAAAGTTGGAGAATGATAAGTCCTCTTATTCCCGATAATCCAAGACGTACTGCAGTTGCAGCTTTCCGTTTGTCTACAGGACATGATTGCCTTGCCGCTCACCTGCACCCGATAGGCATTTCAAGCGATCCTATTTCCCAATTTGCAATTCTGGAGAAGAAATGGAAGGGACCACCTGTTTCGATGTGGGGCTCTTCGTGGTCTTTCAGAAGAGTCGAGATACTGGGAGGTAAGAGCGCTTCTTAGGCAATGACTTCGGTCTTTTTGTTCTTTTGTTTGCAATCCTTTGTTTATTCTTTGTAACTTTTTGCCTAGGCACTAGAAATAAAAAAAATTGTCCAAAATTAAATTTTTGATTTGACGTTGTAGGGTTTCCCTTATTTTGCATAACAAATTTAGTTTAAGTTTGATACCTTTCCTGAACCTCTCAACTTCTCCTTGTATTTATCGCTAGGATGTAAATTTAAAGTTAAGTTAAGTGAATCTTTAAACGGGTAAAACTCTGAGTTTATTCAGAGCGTGTTTTCGCTAGCCAGCACACGTTTCGTTTCTACCATGCTGTTAGGCCAATAAGCCTTTTGGCAATTTCGGATTATCATCACGTCTATTAGGTTTTTGAGAGTCAACCTGTTAGGTGTAAATTAACGTGCTCATCCAGCACTATTCAACTTGAAACATATTCTACATTTAAGTTCCCACCGCAAGTTGACAGTGTTTCGTAACTCACGAAGATCTTGCCTTTCTGTTGAACTTTGAATTAATAAAGGGTTACTTTTAACCCTTCTTCTGTGCTGGTATTATTTGTTCACGCTTGTGTGAGAATTTGCCAGGTTCATTGTAAGATCTAGAAGTAGTTTATGTGGAGTAGCAGAAACAGATTTTACAACGTTGCCAAAACTTGAATATTTTCGTCATTTAAAACACTACTGTAACTGGAAGGATATGACTACCACAATTGCGAAAATAAAGGCCAGGTAAAGACTTAAACCATGTAAGCGGATGGTATATCTATGTCCCATGTACAAAATTTCAACGTTTTACGACTAACTTTTTTTTTATTTATGCGAGACACATACGTATGTACAGACTTCACAAAAAAATCCATTTTGAATACGTGTTACAATCCGTTTTGGAATAAAGAGTCCTGTAATCTGTCCGTATGAATCCCCGGGGGTCAGCTGAGGGCAACCCCCGGCGTTTTGGCTAAGACCTGCACTTAGACAGACTCGCTCCTGGGGTACATAATCAATCTTCTCGGTGACTAGAACCATCTTTTATCCACTGGTAGGTTAAGGCAGGACAAAAACTGGAACGAATTTTCGGAGTGCCTCTAATGATTTAACAAAACTAAATTGGGCTAAAGTATTAAGGAAACGGGAATTGAAAAGATGCTCTGGAAATTTATTCCACCTACTGTAGCTTGGTGGGGCGGCTGGTGGGAGAGGTTGGTTCATGCAGTAAAAGAATTGCTGAAACGTACTTTAGGTAAATCACTGTCATCATGTGAAGAACCTTATACTATTATTTGTGATTGTTAAACTATAATTAATTGCAGACCCCTAACGTATGTTTCTGAAGATCCGCAGGAATTTGTCCCTCTGACGTCCGCCATGTTTCTTATCGAGAAGAGAAATTTCAATGTTGAAGATCTTGATGAATTAAATTCGTCAAGTCTTATTAAGAGATTAAAGTATAAAACTAAATTGTTAAATGATCTTCGACAACGCTTTAGAAAAGAAGACCTTAGTCAACTGGTTCAGAAGCATAATGAAAAACGATCTCGGGAACCTGTAGTTGGAGAAGTAGTACTGATGGGGGATGATAAGAAAAGCTTGTGTTTATTTTGGCCCTTAGCCCGAATTACAGAATTGATCCCATCCCTGGACGTGACGGAAAGATTCGCACGGTTAAACTTAAGACCCGGCATAGAACAGCTGTAAGACCAATACAACGCATCTTTCCTCTGGAGATACAAGCCAATGACAGAAATATAAGGCTTGATAAGAAACTGGGTACAGAGGAATCTAATTCTAGTGCTGGATGTACGTTAAAAGGGGGAATTGCACCTGATAAAATAGTAATGCAACAATATTCCTCCTCTGGACGATTTGTAAAAACTCCAAAAAGACTTGATCTTTTAAATAATGTTTGTTATGAGTCTCAAGGGGGGAAAATGTTGTGAAATGAACTGAAGTAATTACTGGCGCTAGGCGCTGCTGTTCATGACGTCAGCCTGCGTGTTGAATATTTGGATTGTTTTTCCTGCAGACAGAACTGAAAGCTGATCTCGGAAGCGTGAAAGACTGTAGTAGTGAAAATAAAGAACTGTTGTATTAAGATTTGTTTTGCGGTTGTCTTTATTCATAATGCACCCAGCCTCGGGTAGAGGCAGCCCGTAATTGAAAGAACTGTTTCGAATATATTTCTTTATATATTTTCTATGTTCTTCATAACAGGTACTATCATGTCTGCGAGAACGTTACATGGTTAGATATCGAAGGTTGTCGTAGGTGTTTGGCTTCCCTCGGTCAACACTGGGGGGCACTCTTTGACCTGACTTAGCCCTCTTTGTACGTGATTGCTCACCAGTCGCCATTGACTTTGTACTGGCTTGTGTTTGTAGACTATGTGCAATTTGTGTCCCCCGGGTTGACTGAGGTTTTTACGCCTCCTTGGATCGCCTTTAGGGTTTCAGGCATTTATAACCTTGTAAGGGCTTCATAAAGCCAGGCTGCGAGTGCGTTCTCCCTAGTGTACTGTCCGTACGTACAGACGTCACGCCAAAAAAATAGGCAAAATGGATATTTTTATTGAAATCTGATAGCCGAAATTTGTATCGATTACAATACTTCCTTTCAAAAAATGGAGAAAAGATATCTCTCTGTCTTAGAAAAGAAAATACTTGTTTTATGTGGGAAAAAAGATACTGGTTAATAACTATACCGCTTTTAAATTAAAAACTTGTATATTGTAAGAAGCTGTTGCTGAATACAACACAAAAATAGCAAAAAATTTATTTATTTAAATTTATAAATACCAAATTAATTGAAAAATACGAAATTCTAATCATTTTTCTAACATTTTTTATTTGAAAGCTGTTTTACTGTTATTGAAACGACATAAGTTACTAATACAAGTCTTGAGAATTTATGAAATATATTACACGTCTCGTAGTGAGCCAAGTTTGGCCAACTCTGCTTACAGTCTTATTCCTAATTCCCCCCTTTTTTTTCTCTTTTTTCTTTAAATGAAATTTTCCAGATAGTTTACATGTTGATTTAATTGAAAATGTTTTCCCCTTCGCAGGTCTTGGTATTCGAAGATGCGCCGAATGGAGTGCAGGCTGCCAAAGCTGCAGGTATGCAAGTAGTGATGATTCCAGATCCGCGCATGGACCGTGAATTCTGCGACGGAGCTACACTAGTTTTGCCCTCCATGGAATGTTTTAGGCCGGAATTATTCGGCTTACCGCCATTTGTTGAAGAGTAATCCGCCCAGAGTTATGTTTAATAAATAGATTCGTTTCGTACATTTGATGTACATCATTTCAAAAACCGAGCTTTCAAATCAATTTTTTACAAAATATGAAATAAAAATAGCATTGTCAAGTATTAAATATATTATTATCTTAGGTCATATATTATTATCTTAGGTCAAAAAAGCACACGATTGCATGTCGAAAATGTTTCGTTAATGTCAGCATTTTAAATAAACGGTTGCTGTTGGCAACTTTTTTGCTTCAGGTTAGGATCATTGATACGATTTCTTATTGCCATGTTCCTCCTTTTATTGATGTTAAAAAAAGTTGTTGTATAATATTAAATTCAAATCATGGCGTCATACATGTACGTATTAACCTGAAGTGTCAAAAGCTTTTGTTTCCGGATTTGGCAACAAAAAATTATTTACGGATTGGTCGTTGCGTGGAAAGAATGAACTCATGTCATTCATATTGAAATGTTTTTATACATTTTCTTTTCAGGTGTACATAGAGTGCCAGAGGTACGGGCACTCACGGGAAATCTGCAATTACAAAGCCAGATGCCTTAAATGTGCACAACCACACGAAACTTACACTTGCCAGCAAAAGAAAGAAGACGGCAAACCTGCCATGTGCGCCGTATGCGGTGATATGCACGTTTCGTCACATAAGAGTTGCAAAAAACACCCGAACAACATCAAAAAGGCAATCGAAGCTGCTAGAAAGAAAAAAAAAACAAGAGCTTAACCCCAGAAATCAAACTCTTAACAACAATGAAGAACTCCCGCCTATTTCCAACAAATCAAACCAAGCTTCAACTGAAATCCCAAATGCATGAAAAAACAGGAAATATTCCGCTGGGAATGGATAAAAATTGAAGTTATGAAAGCCAAAGAATATCTCCGATGATTTAAAACAGCTAAAACTATTATGGGAAAACACGAAGTCGGAGTCCCCGCCTTTGAATATTTCTCTAACCTCTAAATCCGAAATTTTAAAGATTCCCAGAATTACCTAAGAGAATCATTATGAATTATTACTTTGAAGATCAGCTACTTTTCTTGTATAAAGTTGTATATAGTTTATTTAACCAAGAAATTTTTCATTTTACTCAAGTTGCATCGTATTTTCATTTAATATGTGATTTTCTCGACTTTGAAATGTGTTAGCTATCACATGATATGCTCGGCGCTTCCGTATTGGCCGTGAAGAAGCCACGCCCTCATCTGCAAGTTTTTGAATTTTAATTAATTTATTAGCATTGATATTTCAATTTTCGTATTTTTTCACAATACTAGAGACTTTTAACTAGTGTAAACTACGAAAATGTTTCATTTATATGCATTATCTCACTAAAAATTGAAGCTTTCTCGACCATCATCGCTAAATTGGACCTGGCCAACCAGCACCTTCCTTTATCTCACGTGCTCTTCAAGCTTTGCCTCCGCGTTAATGTTCGTATTACCTGAACTAATTTTGAATTCCCCAGCTATCGAATTTATTTTTACTTCTTATTCACGCCTCTGTGCACTGGTACTTTAGTCATGTACTTTAGTTCTTTGTAACCAAGCAATTGTTACTGGAACAAACTTTAATATACTGGTAAAACGCTTGTAGTTGAGACTTGCGTAACGTTATGAAACCGATACCGATACCATGTACATAGATTTCTTAAATTTTGTTTTGGCTGCAGCTAGCAACACTCTACGGTACGTTAAATTAATAGTTCATTTTTATTTTCAGTTTTTCGTTACATAAAAATTATCAATTTTGTTTTGGCCTCATCCCGCTAGTATGTATTTATTATTTGCGTTACCTTTATATATATATATATATATATATATGTAATATTTCAGTTATTTTAACACATCGTGGGTGAGTGGTGAGGCTATTCCATTACACGTTTTGGCAGATGTTTGACGAAGCTGGG
>KK122409.1:250423-276850 GCA_000611955.2 Stegodyphus mimosarum
AATTGAACTAGATACGACTGACTTTAATACGTTATAATGTTCTAGCACAGAAAGAGGAGCGTAGAGTAGACATTGGCAGGATGAAGGCGAGAAGGCATCTGGTTAGGAAAACTTATGACGCAGCATTTATATGAGAAGGTGGTGTAACAGGCGCGAATGTTCCAGAAGGTACTGGTCTAGGGGAAGATCCTGAATTGCAGAAAATTAATTAAAGTTTGCTAGTTCGCAAAGAACAAAGCCATCGTATTTTTTATTTCTTACATATATATATATATATATATGATGAAGAGATAATAATTAAAGCAAGAATGGCTGTAGCAGCCTAACAGAAAGTACACATTTCGGAATTAAAACAAAAACAATTCAGTAAAATACCATTCATATAATACACGGTGTTTCATATTGAATGGGAAAAAAAGAATAGCCCAGTACAAAATCTGCAATGGATTTGTTAAGTCAAAACAAATAAATTCTGAAACTATAGTTATGTAAGTTTTATCTGGCAACAGCAAAAAATCTTTAAATTGCGAAATCGCCGCTAGAGAATGCCTCTATCAAAATGGCGCTATCCTTGCAGGAGAAAGAGGCGTACTGTGTTTTGGAATATGCGAAAACATCGTTTATCGTCGTTCAAAGATATTTTCTCACACAATTTGTAAAGAACCACTGCATTGTCACAATATCGAACGGTGGGTGAAGCAGTTTCGGTATACGGGCTGCTTACGTAAAATTAAATCAGTCCATAACGAACAGCATTGTTGAAAAAGTTGGTGAACTGTTTTCACGAGGTCCTAGAAAATCATTGTTCCGTGCGAGTTTTGAACTCAGTGTGCCTCACGTAACTGTGTCGCGTATGTTACGGAAACCTCTACGATACCGGCCATACGTCTTTCATATGGTGTATAGATTAAAAGTTTCCGCCAAACCGTTGCGTAAAGCTTTGTAAAGTTTATCCAAATTTTATAACAGTTATTTTAACTTTGTGCATCTCTCCTATCCCTTCTAGATTCAGCTTACAATTTCCTACCAGAATGTATTTTCAGAAACGTCGTTAATGTAAATGAGTAGTATTTAAGTCGATGTTTCACCGACTTCGTTAGAGAGCCCGAGTTCCTGACTAGCGTGCGTTTGCCTTTGGCTACCTCTCTCTAAGCTATTGCTATGTTCGGTCGTACTTTAGGCCATTGTTTGGCTTCGCCGGCTTAATGAGGATTTAGGAGCCAACTACTTAGAACCTTGATAGCTTCGGCTATACCTTTCAGTTAGCTTTATTTAAGCTAGTTAAATTTAATTTCATATTAATTTCAGTTCAAGCCCAAGTGGAGGCTTTGCTGTGCGCTCCGAGTTAGGAGCTGATTGTGTCATATTTATTTTGAGTAATAAAGGGTATTAGTGTTAGGGGTTATGTAACTGTGAAATAAATAAGTGAAACCCCACAGCTTCTTCTGAGAATTTGCAAGATAAGCTGGAGATAGGTGGTTTCGTGAACAGACTTGTGTTTACGGAAGAAGCCATTTTCATTTTTTTGGCAAAGTCAATTGCCATAATTTACGGTTTGGGGCCACGTAAAATTCACATGGTGTAATGCAATATAAGCAATGTTATCCAAAGGTGGATGTTTTCTGTACCATTTCCGACAGTTATGTTTTTGTTCCTGTTTTCTTCGTGAAGAAATTGATTAACCAGGGCATTTACCAAGATGTGCTATCAAAGTGGTTGTTCCCTGAGTTCGGAGAAGCGGTTCGCGGCTTTATTCTGCAGCAAGGCGGTGCTCCACCACATTGGCATAAAAACGTACGCCAGTACTTCAACGATAGTCTACTCCATCGCTAGACTGGCCGTGCTGGGTCCAACTATGCGCTATTGCTATTTTGGTTACCGAGATCCCCATATCTAACCCCTTGTAATTTTTTCCTATGGGGTTGTGTTAAAATGTTTGTGCCTCTACTTTCTCAGGACTTAACAGCAACTGAAGCAACGAATAACTAAAGTGTTCGAACCATTAACAAAGAATATTCTATCACGAGTTGGAGATTAACTAAAATACCGCATGGATATTTGCCATATCACCGGAGAAGCAGGCTAGAACATCTATGGGAACTTAAATAAGTACAGTTTTAGTGTAAATTTTATTTATCGAAATTAACTAATTACAACGTTGACAGGTATTCTTTCTGTCCCATTCACACATGAAACATCTTGTGTAACATAATAAAATTAATACAAAATTGTCGAAAACTCCTTGGTCTTTCTCAAGGAGCAGCCGAAGAATTTTTAACAGAGCCACGTTTCTGAATTGCATCTGGATTATTGTGAATTCGTAAAATAATTCAAAGCTCCAAACAATTAAACTATTAATTAAATTCCTTTAAAAGGCAACAAAGTAAAAAACAAAAATTTAAACCTTTTTTTATCATTTCAATTAATTATCAAGATATCACCTGCTCCGACGTGACTCTGAAACAAAAATTAGTTTAAAAATAAATATTATAAAGAGAACTCTTAAGTAACCTGAATTACTATCGGGTAAATTAAAAGCAATACTCTAGATAAATATTTATATTTCGTGCGAATGTAAAACATTGTAAATCAGAAGTAAAGTCCAAAATTTCAAGTCTAAAATATTTGATAAAACGAATTTATGTAGAAGAAATTTACTGAAATTAAAATAATTAAGAATTTTTAAGAATAATTTATGTAGAAAAGTTTCCTAGAAATTCCTTCTTCGTTAAGTATATGTGCTATAATGTATTTTCTTCCTCCTTCCATCATGCCTTCGTGGTGTAACGGTAGCACACTCGGCGCGTATTCGAGAAGTGCAAGTTCGTGTGCCGGCCAAGGCATTGCTCATTTTTCACGTCTCTTGCTTCCAAATAACCTAATGACTCTACAGTGGCGCCCGAACTAAAAAAGGTGGTAGATGATGATTCGTCACCACCAGGATTTCGCGACTGGGTCCCCTAATCCCCAGTCGCCTTTTAAAAGGTGGAGTATATAAGGTATTTTCTCCCTTCTTTCTGCAAGTCTTAGTGGTGTAACGGTAGCACACTTGGCGCGTATTCAAGAGTTCCAGGTTCGAGTCCCGGCGACGGCATAGGTCATTTTCGCCTCCTATTCACATCTTCTGCTTCAAAATAAACTAATGAGTCTACAGTGCCATTGCAACAATACTGGGAAATTCGCTCGTAATAGGGATAGTGAGGGGGTCTTTGCTTTTGCGGATTGTATCCAAACCGCTTTCCAATACGTAATCAGAGCTGCTCATTTTAATACAGTTAACACTAACTCCTAACTAAGAATTTCTTCCAGGCAATAATGACTGCTAATTTTTTATCATTCAATTTGCCCAAAACGTGTATATTTCAAATAGTATATTTTATTAAGTATCGTGATTATACCTTGGTCTAGCGGTTGTGACAATCGTCTAGAATGTAGTGGCAGAAATAAAATTTGTACGTGTGAGTATTCCAAGATAAGATGCCCAGGCACATTGCCAAGAATCAAAAGAACTTTAAATTCGAGTCCTTTCACATTCATATAACATCTGACTTCTAAGATGTGTAGAATCATTAGGTTATTGTGAAGCACGAGACATGAAAAATTTGCCCTCGCCGGAACTCGAACACTGAACCTCTGGAATACGCGTCGAGTGTTCTTCGAATTACACCACGAAGGCATTCGAAAAGGAAGAAGAAAATACCTTATATACTCCCCCCTTTTAAAGGGCGACTGGGGATGAGGGAACCCAGTCGCCACATTCTGGTAGCGACGAATTAATCACCTTTTAGTTCGGGCACCACTTGTAGAGTCATTAGGTTATTGAGAAGCTGAAGACGTGAAAAATATACAGTGCCCTCGCCGGGAGTCCAACCCTGGACCTCTCAAATACGCGTTGAGATGTGCTTCTAATTACACTACGAACGCATACGGAAAGTAACGAAAAAATACCTTATTAATAAAACATGTCAAAATGACCCGCATAAAAGGAGAATGAAATGTTTATTTTAAATGCGTGTAAAAGCAGAATGAAGTGTATATTGAAAGTATTTGCCAATTTGCATTTGCGTATCATCGTCATGCTGCCGCATTAAATTAATGGCTAAAGTGGATGAATACTACTTATAAGACCTTTCAGAACAGTTAACAATTTCAGAGAGCGATAATATATACTTTGAGAGCTTATAATAGTTGTTTTTCGTATTATATGTGGCCACATACACTTAAATAGCTTTAGTTTTTGAAAGCGATTTCTTGCTGTAAAGAAACTGCAGTGCCCCTACGAATAATAAGAAGTGACATGTGACCTATTTTTACACTCTTCGCTCATTCTCACTTGTAAAAATGGCAACAGAAAAATCAATTTTGTCTGTCATCGATTTTCTGCTTGTGTAGAGCTATTTTAATGAATCGTGCTAAAAAGAAAAAGCGTACGGCCAGTGTGCTCTGCGTGTTTTCACTTCTACCGCGCGCAGAAAGAAAAATTAGTTTCTAAATGTGGCAACGAATTAAGAGTTTCTTATCAGAATAAAAGCCATTGGTTTTATTAATAGTTTAATTTTTATTTTTCGCTATGCTAGAAATAAATGTTTGAAATTCGGAAACTCTTTTGGAATTTAATTTTACGAGTATTTTAATTGCCTACATATAAAAAAATGAATTTTGTTTCTTTGTCATTTATACAAATCTACAATTTAATTCCGATCTTTATGAAACTTGCCCCACTCGACCTTGAAAACAAAAAGAAGGTCACTGTCTACATAAGATTTCTCAAAAACCAGCTCACTTGGTTCTCACTCTTTATATACATATATTTTACGCTAATTTAACGAACTCTTGATTAAAAACCCCAGCGATTTAAAAGCTTTGCGTTGGCACTCTGCAAAGTATAAGCTATGCGTGTTTCAAATTTAATTACAAAACTTTGTCGAAATAAAAATTTGTGTTGCCACTCGGGAAAACGCAGTTATATTAATTTGTCTCGAATTTAATAAATAAACTGTCATTTTAAGAGGAATGTGTTGCAACTGCCCAAATTAAAATATCTTAAAGTATGTTTTCGTTCAGAAAAGCGTAAACATTAGCATGTGCGTTATTGCATCACACGCATTTTCTTTGCTTTTTGAAACTGAATTTGTAATAGTCGTCACAAAGCATTACTTTCCGCTGTGAAATCAATCATATCACCAAAACGAAAATTAGTTTCTAAATTATTGCTCGATGTACACCTCCGCTCAGGCAAAATGGTGTTTGCAGATCGGGTTCTCACGCGGACAGCGCTACCCCAGTAGACCATGTGGCCGATTTTCGAATGCATATAGTTCATAAAGTAAAAGTTCAATGGCATAAATCGTGACTGAGGATAAGCAGTTATTAAGAAGAGTTCATATCAGGTGCAAGAACGTCGAAATGATGAAAAAGCCAATCAAGACTGAGCTAGGCCGAACTATAGTTGAACTACGAGCAAGGGTAAGTGCGCACGATGTAAAAAGAAATGCCAAAATCGCAAAATAGTTCTCACAACAAAACGTAATTAAATATCATATTTAAAGTCCATTATCGTAGAAATAGCTGGTTACACAGAGGGATTTAAATAGTTGCATATAGCCAATCAGAATACATACGTAAAAGAATTCCACATTTTTGGGGGTTATTTTAACCTGCATTGGAGGGTAATTTTGGGGGTAAAATTGAAAGTTAACTTCGCCGCATATTTTTCAAAAAAGGACAGTGAATTAAGTCAGTTGATACACCAACTGACTTAATTCACTGTTCAACTAAGAGTTTCAAATGCAAACAAATAGCGGTCTGGTTAGGCTTAGCACCACTTACACTTTTGAATTGTTGATAATTCGACAACTATTGAATGCAGATTAACCAAAGAAATAAACACCTTAATCTGAACACAAGAACAACATAATTCAATCACTTTTAAAACAAAAAAAGCACAATTTGCAGACATAAAAAAAAAACTCAGCTCACTGAGCCGGGTTCTAGAGTGGCTATATATATACGTAAATACAGACGTGAAGAAAAATACTCTACTGAATCCATTTTAAGTCCGTTTTGCAGACGATTTTGGTAAAAAGATTCTGTCCGTACGTACAGATGTCACGCAGAAACATCTCCCAAATGGATTCGTGACCGGTCAAAATGGATATTTTCGTTGAAATATGATATTCGAAGTTTTTCCTGATTACTATACTTCCTTTACTTCATACAAGGAAGTAAAAATAGGGCAAATACTTAAGTAATTGCGGTATTAATTACCAGCTGAGAAATGACATTAACCAATTCGTTAAAATCGTTATATCTGGTTTTAACGAAAGATTCCCGCTATCGCAAATATCGTCTGCGCAATTTCGCTTTGATGTGTTTAATCATATTTTTAATATACCTTTGGCATTTGAAAGAAAGAGAGTTGCTTAGAACACTGTGTTGTGAAATATGTAAAAAAAGTATCTTTGTCATTAAGTGTAAGGTGTCTGAAATGGAACTATCACGTTACCAGATCAGAACTATTATTTACTTCCAGTTCTGTTGCAAAAAATCAGCAACAGAATGTCACGAAATCATAGCTTAAGCTAATGCTCCAGCATATGACACTGTGAAGTTTTGGTACCGAAAATTCAAAAAACAAGGACTATGAGATTCAAGAAGCAGAGCTCTAGCTGTCGCATGAGTTCACTCTAGCAGATAAGGACAGACGTGTTCAAACCTGTACTAATCTACTCCAATATCAAAGCAAGGGCAAAATTATAGACAGGATCGTCCCTTGTGATGAATGCTGGATTTACTTCAACAACACAAGCCGAAAAGGGTGATGGTCTGCACCCAGTGCTGCGTCGGTCTACGACGCAAAGCGAAATTGGACTAACAAAGAGATCAAACCCTCGACAGTAAGGTATTCAGCGAGATGCTAATCCATGTTGACCTTGCTACCAAAGAAAAACATCTAGCTGAGTTCCGACACAAAAAGGTAATGTTCCAAGAAGATAATGCAAAGGTCACACGTGTCTGCATTCAGCAGCCGAACTCTGTACGGACTCGGATGGGATCTTTTGCCACACTCACAATATAGCCCTGACATCGCTCCTTCGGACTTCTGTCTTCTTTCATACCTACAGCTACATGAGCTGTCACCCAATGTAATTTTATAATGTGCTTTTTTATAATTTCAAAATATATACCCTTTGTCTCTTCAATAAGAGCATTCTTAGGCTTTGTAACACCGATAATGCGTCTGTATATAAATTTATCCACTGTCCTCTTGTTAAAATATCTTTAATCCATAATACTGCCTGTCTAATTGCAGTAGCCTCGGCTTGGTACACAGAATTATTTTCAGTTAATTTAACTTTCAAAATATGAATTTCGACACCATAAAAAATGCAACAAAGGCACAACCAATTCCGCCCCCACAGCCTGAGCCATCGGTAAAAATATCAATTCAACCATTATCTTGAAAATCTTTGTCAAATGGTATACCTTTATAATCACATGGATGGATGTGACCAAAGTCATACTTCTTGAGGAGTGGACCTCCAATCACAGCATTATCAAAATTTATCTCATTTATAAGCCCATAGCTCAAAAGAATTTTTTTATAATAATATTATCATTGGGTTGGAGCTCATGCTGGTATCGAAGGTAATGAGAGAGCGGATCTGGTGGCAAAAGAAGCTGCCATGGGGGATAGTCATTTAATAGAGAAGGTGTTGGACTCAAGGAAAGTCATATTGAGACGTATGAAAGAAGATATATGGAATACATGGAAATCCAGGGTAGCGATTTATTCATGGCTTGCAGCAGACGTGGTGATGCACAATATTTTGTAGAAGAATGTGTCTTGACGGAGGGTGTAAGGGCTAAATATGGAAGGATTAATATTCTAGATCTATATGATAAACAGAGAACTATGAATAAAATATCTAAAGAAATTATGATGGTAGTTAATAAAAGTAAAGAATATATTGGAATTATAAACTGAAGAACTATTTTTAAATCAAGAGCTCTTGGAATTTGGAAGATGTACAGGATATAAAATATGAATATACGGCGAACCACAGCTTCTACGTTATATGTTTTATCGTGTTGTTTCTTCCTTAGTTTACTAACTAGTTATTTTTTTAATTTTTCTTTTGTTCGTTTTTGTGTTTGTTTGGGCAGCTTGCAACCATCATACTTGTTTGTTTGGTTTTGCATTTTTGTTGGTTAGACGGACCGGTCCCTTTTAAGCCATATGGCCAGCTCTGCTGGCTAGGAGGGCTGGGGCTTTGCCCCTTATTCTCACATTCTCACCTACAGTTAGATTTTGCTGGTGCTGTCTTCCATTCGGCACAGGACGTCCGAAATGAGGTTGATCTGTTTTTCGACTCGCGGCCGCTAAGTTTCCGGACTGAAGGGTTTGAAAAACTACCAAAACATTGGCAGAAGATCATAGATTTGGGTGGTGATTGCTATCCACTGCTTTCGTGTTTTTTTTTCTAACTTTATTAAGAACATTTTGGGGGGGGGAATTTCGTTAAAACTAGATACTTATTTTTTGTAACAATTATTTGAGCTGCCTACGGCAGAAGCGGTGTCAAGTAATAGTACAAGCACTAAGAGGTTAGAATGTGAAAAAGAGTAAGGACTGGAGAAAGAAGAGTAAGGACTAGAGGAAATTGAGAAATAATATATGCGACCCTAATCAAAGCAGAGAGAACTTTGAATAATTATTTAATTTATGAAATAACCAACTTAACTAAATGAGAAAAATGAACTAATGCTCCAGATTAAATTGCTTGAAAATCAAGATCTTGATCTAAACTAAATTTCTTGAAAGGTCCAGATAAATTGTTAAAAGTGCTTTCCTATTATTTATAGGTGGGGATATAAATGTTTTCTATGCTTTTTTTCAACTGCCATCAGATTATATGTGTTCTTGAGTTAGCTATGGACGTCGTAGCTCAGTTAACTGAGAATTTACTGTATTTCCATAACTTTAAGAAATTGCCACGGGGTACTAGGATTAAAGTTGTAGATTGTGACTCGCTTTGGTGGCATAAAATAATTTCAAATTCCTAATACATTTGGAAAGAATTATCGCTCTGCCTGATGTAACAACAGACTCTTGAAAAGGTTTAAAAAAAACACTTTTTATTAAAACAGGGTTTGAACGTAAACGTAGTTCTAGTGCTTGATAATCTCAGCCACCACTTTAGCTTGTAAATTAAGTCACATTCAGATTTAGCGTGAAGCCTAGTAGTCAAAGATTGCAAAGTTGATTTTAAATTCTAAGTTTGCTCAGAACTTCTCACCGGCGTAAAAGCTTAGTGTTGGTAGCAACAGCAAGTAGCTCAAAAATAACAAGCTTATATCAGAGCTGGCGAAACTTCGCTGAGTGACCTCGAGAGGCAGAAACACGCTCTGTCTAAAGAGGTTATCACATTTAGCGACGGTCCCCGCTAGACGGGACTTTTCTGAGAAACGAGATTCTGGTAGCACTGGTTTAAACGGTAGGATTCCTAGAAAAAACTGCTCCGCTGGAAGCGAAGTCCCGCCTAGATACAGAAACAATGTACCGGCTACGCGGGATTTTTTGAAACCTCGACGAAAATGCTCTGTCCCCGGTAGAGATCAACCAATCAGAGGAAAGTTCTGCTTCTGAAGGATCACGTGATCCCAATCTGAGAGATAATCGATTACTGTTTGGAGTTCAAGTCTTTGTAGTAAGCGGTAGGTTTCGTGGAAATGTGCGGGTTCTGAGAATTGTCCCTTTCGACGTCCAGCCTATCGTAGAGAAAACATATATGATAGGGATATTACAATCCGAAACCCTCGATCTGGATACTATCATTTACGGAATGTGGAAGCGATAGTAAAGGCTGAATTATAAATAATTGCTTGCTTGAAATAATAAGTACCGTACAAGTTTTAAAGAAAACACCGAAGGTTATTATTTATGGCGATGAAACGGAAACGGGAAGAGATCGCAAAAGCTGAAATTATAAATAAATGACTAATTAAAACAATAATAACCCTACAAGATTTTAAACAAAACACCGAAGGTTATTACTTAAAGAAATTCAGTGAGTGGAATATGCGTTATCAAAAGCAAAACCTCTATCGGAAATAGCATCGTAAGTTGGGGAAAATGGGGTGCTATTGAATCGTGCATATTTTAGTTTCAGAACTTCTTACCTGCATGCCAGTTTGGCCTTTGTAAGGCATCAATCATATTCCACTCACACCTTATCTTTAGAGGTGTTCAAAAATATAAACAGTGACTGTCGCTGATAACAGTCGTGACGACGCATATCTTATCTCCAGGAAAACAAACCACAGGTTACAGCAATTTCAAAGTATTCCGTTGCGCTTTCAGTGCTCACGAAACATGATGAAAGCTATTTTTGCATTAACCCTTACCTTATATTTCATTTCTATACGTTCGTTAGCTACTTCAAGTATACAAATCGATAACAATGGATATTCAAATATTCTTATCGCCTTGCCCCGAAATTTGGAAAAGACAGAGGACAGAACCCGGATGATAAATAATTTGAAGGTGAGAAAATTTCCATTACAGTGTTATGCAGATCTATATACGTTAAAGTTTTTGACCGTAAAAAATTAGAAATTTTTTATCATTCAGATTGCGTAATAATTATACTCAACCTTATCAGGCTGTATATTACAACTGTTCAAGTTTTTCAATTATTATAATACTTCTAAAATTTCAATATCTCATATAAAATTGGTTGACTTTTTCGCATTGTTATACTCCCTCATATCTGTGAGAATTTAGCATTTGTTGAGTCATTAAGTTTATCGATGGAAGGTGAAAATTTTGCACGTGAAAATTTGCACTTGCCGGGATTCGAACTCAGGACCGCGCGACTATGGGTCAGATTTATTTCCAGTTCCGTCACAAAGACACGCAGAAAATAGGGCGAAAATATCTTATACGTTTATTACAGAGAATTATTATCCAACAGAACTTTAAATATCCAAATTTCAAGTCATCGGAAAGAACTTAGAACAGAAATGGTACTATAGGATTTAATTAATTAAATTGTTACCTACTCGCTTGAAAGTTATCCATTAGGCGTAGATGATAATTTAAAAACTAAGCTCACAGAGCGTACCTCCTTTTAAGCGAGATTAATAGTTATTCGGAGATGAACTTATGAATCTCTCGGTGCCTCGTATGGTCAGAAGGAATAGTTATCTTTTAGGAGTGTTTGCTTTTTGGAAATATTAGCAAAGACGATAAAACCAATTGATCTACTGAAATATGAAAAATGTACGCTTGCAGAACATGAAAATTACAAATTATTCTTTTTTGAATATTACTGAGTACAAACATTTCAAAAATAATAAACAATAAGTAAAAGGATAAGACAAAATTGACCTAATGAAATAACCGAAAATAAAGGAAACTATTGTCTAAACGGAATTTATAGAAACATCATGCAAAACAATTAATTAATAAATTAATTTCTCGTTAGATGGTGAATATTTCGAGAACGTTCAATACTAGCATAGCACTATAGTCTAGAAGGTCAGCTAGGTGCCTATATTAATAACTTTTCAACTTCGTAAATAAATTATCCGTTGTGGTCAATATGAAATCGTAGGTGTTTACAATTTCCATGTCTCTATAACTTTGTGTGCCTTCTAACAAACCATTAATTATCATACATAGAGCCTTGTTTTCGCTCCACCAGTGACCGTATCGTTGAGACCTCTGAATACTGGTAGTTCAACCTGGCTTGGGTTCGACTCCAAGTGAACAAGCTGGCTTGGTAGTTGGGTTTTGTGGTTTTCCTCATGTGTAACGTCAATACGATTCATCTTTAGGAAGTCCTCCACGAAAACATCCCTCCTGTTGTTCAGATAGCCCTCGAGGCTTTGTGATATTCAAGGAAACTTACATAACCTAGACTAGCCTTAATTTGGGCTGGAACATATAACATATATTTTTATTTCATAATAATTTTGGTGCTGTTGCCTAGATTGGTACAACATGAGAACGGGCCTAACGAGCTTGCATTTAACGAGGTATCATTTAGTTCTGAAATTCATTTTCTGCGCCAGCCTATTAAGTTTTATAGACCCACATTAGCTTTGTAAAGAACATATACAAAACCGTATTTCTTGTACTCTCAGGATGGTCTACATCTACATACTATACTCATGTCCATAAATTAAGGATATTGCAAAATCAGGCAAAGGAAGAGAAGCAAAACAAATTTGACTTATTTTTAAAGCTTTTTATTAAACAAAAGGTAAGAGCAAACAAAGATGCTATATGTTTGATATTATTAAAAAAAATACGAATTTTTTCTCCCTGGAGCAAATTACAAAAAAAAAAAATTTACAAAAAACCAATATTACATGGTTGGTATGATTGTTAATACATTGTATGTCTCCCAGACGATGCAATACAGTTCGTACAACGCCTAGGCATGCTGAGTATCAAGTTATCGATCTGATATTGGGGGATATTACACCACTCAGAAAGCAATGCTCTCCGAAGTTCTGGCAGACATGTAGGAGGAGGTTGACGGGCTACAACTCGTCGGCCAAACATGTCCCACATGTGCTCTACTGGATTCAAGATCGGTGAGAATGCTGGCCAGTCCATACGGATGATATCCTCCGATTGAATCCTCCGATTGAATCCTTACGATGTTTGCACGGTGAGGACGGGCGTTGCCATCCATAAACACAAATTGTGCGCTCATGGCGCCCCGAAACAAACGTACATGTTGTTCCAGACTGACGTCCCGATAGATTTGGCTTGTGAGGGTTCCAATTTGTACATGCAGGTCAGTTCTGGAACCCAGAATAATTCCACCCCAAACGAGCACTATAACCATAACGGTGTCAACCATAACGGAGCACCATAACGGTGTCGTTCAATGATGTTTTCTTGGTGGTAACGGGTACCTGGAGCTCTCCATATGAAAGTCAGGCGAGAATCAGATTGCAAGCTAAATCTGGACTCGTCGGAAAACATCACACAAGCCCACTGTTGAGGTGTCCGCAATGCATGCTCTCTACTCTAGGCTAATTGCAGGCGACAGTGAGTTGCAGTAAGTAGAACGCATCTGACAGGTCTACGGGCATATAGACCAATCTGCCCTAAGCGTCTGTACACGGTCTGCCTTGAAATTGTCGTACGAGTGACTGAAGAGAGCTGACGAGACAGGTCTGAGGCTGTGCTCCGTCTGTTTCTTTTGGCAGTAACTGCCAAATACCAGTCCTCATTCGGCGTTGTAACTCTGGGGCGACCTATGCTGTAATGTCTACTCACATTACATCATCTTGGAATCGTTGTCAAAGCCTGGAGATGACACTCTGGGCAATTCCAAGTTCGTCTGATAGTTCCAGTTGGGTACGCCCACATTCCAGACGGCCGATAATTCTACCACGTAAAAAATCATCCAAATGCGTCCTTTGTGTCATAACTATTCGGTTATTGCACTGAAATGCTTATAAAGTGCCTGCGAACAATTTACTTCTTTGCCTGTATTCCTTATATATCACTCTCTTACACTCTCGTCATTGTGACGTACCATCGGTGTCATCTGGTTACTTCCTGAAATTTGCATATGATTCTTGAAGATGTGCGTAGTGATTTTACAGGTGATATATTTATTTTGGAGTTCGATTTCCGCGTAACTCTGAATTATCCTTAATTTATGGACATGAATGTATTTAATTAATGTATGTAAAATTTTGTTTAGGATAAATAAAATCCATAGATACATAATCATGACGGGCAAAGAACGGGAAGAATCTAGAAGCAAGAAAGTATTATTTGCACCCCTTAGTAAACGTTGCCATTACTCAAAATATGAAAACATTAATTTGTATTCCACGCGCCGTCGTGTCACAGAAAATTTATTCTTAGATTACTGCCATTCTACAGTTTCTAAGAGCTTTGATTTATGTATGCCCTACCAGTAACCAAGCGCTTGCGAAAGCTGATTGCTAATAATTAGATGCCGGCTTGAACTCAGTACAACGAGGAATAGATTTTTGACATGATTTGCACGCGCGGGTGGGTTTCGAGCATCTTGGCATCAGCGTTCATGGTTTCATGGTGTTGAAGTTAGTAAATAGGCGTAATTAGAGATACGATTGTTGAGTGTTCGTTGCTCTTCTTTCCTATTTTTATTGAGGTTCCTTTGCTGTCCAAAATTCAGTTTACTCAAATATATTTAATATTCAGTTACGTAAAATGTTTTCCATTAAAATCCATTAAAGCGTTTAACTTAATAAGGTATCTTGCAAAAATATATTTTACAATAGTTTAATTTAAATAATTTGTTTGTAAATTTTTTACTTTAACGATTATAGGATTTGCTTAGTAATTTTTCTGTTAAACTCATTGTTTATTTTCATGAGTTTTTAATAGCTTGTGGATTAGCCAGCAGGAGACAATATATCGTTAACAATACAATTCATCTGTTTGCTTTCCTGGAAATATTATGGCAGTCTTTGAAGAAGTTTCGGATTTTTTAAAGATTCGATTTTTCTTTCATTGACTTTCCCTTTTTTTTTCTTTCCTTTTTCACGTCCATCTGCGAAGCAAAGGAAGTGTTACGATCAGTTAAAAATTTCGGGTATCGTATTTCAAAAGAAATATCCATTTTGAACGTTCGCAAATCCATTTGAACGATTTCTTTGTCTGTCATCAGTACGTATACACAGAATAAAGAACTATTTTTTCCTAAACGAATTGTAAAATGGATTTAAAGTGGATTTAAAAGGAATTTTTCCGTGACGTCTGTATGTACGTACGTAAGTACGTATGCAAATATATATATATATAGCATAAGCCGATTAGTTATTAGAAAATTAGTTATTAGACTATTAGTTATTAGACCGATTAGATATTAGACTAGTTATTAGAAAAGAATTTTTCCGTGACGTCTGTATGTACATACGTAAGTACGTATGTAAATATGTATATCTTGCATAAACCAATTAGGGGTAGAACGTTGAAATTTTGCATATGAGCCAGCGATAACACGTAATTGTGCACCTCACGTTTTTACTGCAATTAGTACACGAAACACGCACACACACACACACATATATATATATATATATATATATATATATATATATGTGTGTGTTTATATATATATTATATTATGTGTGTGTTATATTATTTATGTGTGTGTATTTATATATGTGTGTGTATTTATATATGTGTGTGTTTATATATATATTATTTATTATATTTTTCTAATATTTACTGAAATGAGCTTTTTGTAATAAACTAAGAAAAAAAATTTCACAAATATTTTCGTGTGAGAAAAGTGCTAAATTTTACTATGCCTAATAAAATATTTTATAAATTAGTCTAAAAGTCAAAATGTTTCAAAAGCTCATTTCAGTATAATCAGATAGGTGTACTTTAATTACACAAAAAATTTCAACAGTGTATCTGCAGCAGATTTTGAGAAAAGGTACATCGAAAAAGCCCAATTTAACATTGTCGGTATAGGGGGGTTCCAACACCCCTTTTAAAGGAGGTCTTTTTCTCCCCCCCCTAATTTCAACGTTATTTACATGCCAAGTAAGCTCATAACTTCATGACATGTTTTTTACTATGGATTAGGAAGTAATTCTTTTCCTATTCAAAGTGCTCAAAGCATTTGAGAAACTTCTGTTATAAAGCAGCATTATAATGATTAAAAAAAGCGCTCCTGTTGTAAAGTAACTAGAATTTTCCTAAAGAAGTTTTGGACAAGACAATTTAGGTGACTTTCGACCAAAAAATTATGATTTGAAACACAAAATTGTTCTTTCAAATAATCAGCATTTTTATTCCCTTCGTTGCGTTTGCTTGTGTACTGCAATAACACCTCGTAAAGACAGTTATCCATATTTCAAAATGATCACGTACGTAGAGGCTTTCACTTTAAACAATATGATTAATGGCTGTAATCAATGCTGATGTCTACTTTCATCCTCTAAAATGTTGGCCTCTTTTAGAGGTGGTAGTTTATGGGAGGCAGGGAGGCATTAGTCATGAGAACTTTGACTGCATACATTTAGAAATACCCATTGTGTTATTGCTTTTTTTTTTTTTTTACAGCCTTAACGCCAAAAAGGGAGAAACAGCTTATTGTTGTATGACAGGCAGCGGTTGTCGTTCCATCACACATACTTCCTCTAGAGAGACAGCCGTAATACTTTTCCCTTGCTGAGGGATTATCTGTAGTATTACTTATTATCTGTAGTATTTATTATTAGTATTTATTATTGTAGTATAGTAATTAATATTTATTACTGTAGTATTTATTATTGTAGTATTTATTCTGTAGTATTTGATTATCTGTAGTATTTACTTCTGTTGGCAAGATGAAATGTCGGGCATACCCTTAAAGAAGCCAAGTTGGCGCAACCAAGGCTGTTCCCTGAACAATATCCTTTTTTTTTTTACCCTCAGTAATAAATGTTCGGAGTTAGAATAGATTTTTAAAGTACTCGTTGTAATATGTATAGCAGTTGTTGTTTCATTTATGGCTAAGTTGTTGTTTCGTTTATCGCCAACGTTTTGTTTCATTTATGGTAACCGGGCGAGCTGAATGTTATGGAAACCCTACCATGACGTAATCGTTTGCATTATTCCGGGAAATTTGGAATGATGGGATGCTTTGTATGGGTTTTGTGGTGTGTGTTGATTGGGAAGTATATTGCTTGTTTCATTGTTTAGACTGTTGAATCGCTGAATGTAGCAAGATTAATTTGAAGTTTCTGTACGATTTGGAACGAAAAGAGCGTTAATTGACTGGTGTGTAAATGAAGGTTTACTTAGTAACCATTATAAGTGTCCTGTATGTAAGAAGGAATATTTTTTACTCTTATTTGTGTGAATTTATGTGGCGATGCCGATATACGGATTCGAGTTCATATAATTTTAGGAAGTTTTTGGATGTTGTTAAGGAATTTTGTATGACACAGACTGAAGACGAAGTAACTCCTAAATAGGGTAAGTGCATATTTGCTTTTTGTAGCGTTTAAATGTATTACATGTTTTTCCTTTTTTATATTAATTTATTGTTTGGTTTAAAAATTAGTTTATTGAGATTATGTATTTTTTGTTTGCCTGTACTGCAGAATTGTGGGTTCCTTTGACTTTTTAAGTGAAAATATATCGATGTGTACATGGACAAACAAAAGAGAGTGCGTAAGGCATACTTTGTGCAATTTATTGTTTGGTTTAAAATGTAGTTTATTGAGATTATGTATTTTTTGTTTGCCTGTACTGTAGAATTATGGGTTCCTTTGACTTTTTAAGTGAAAATATATCGATGTGTACATGGACAAACAAAAGAGAGTGCGTAAGGCATACTTTGTGCAATTCTCTGATGTTTTTTTAAATGAAAATAGATCGATGTGTACATGGATAAAGTCAAGAGATTGCGCAATGCTATTTTTGTGCAATTCTCTGATTTTTTTTAAGTGAAAATTGGTCGATGTGTACATGTATACCGAGTTTGTGCAATTCTTTGTCTTGTTATTTTGGCTTTGTGTAGCGGCGATTTTTGGCGCGAAGATTACCTCTAGAGAAGCCAAAATAAGAAGTCAAAGAATTGCAAAAACTCGATATCCATGTACCGCTAGAAATCGCCAAGTTTCGCCAAGGGGTATTCGAAAGTATATTTTTACTAAGTTCGGTTATGAATGTTATGTATTTGAAAAAGCATGATCACACTAATCCATCAGCACATTGTTTAATTTTACAGCTGTTATATGCCATTATACGAGTAAATTGTTTAATTTTAAAGCTATTGTGCACCACAGTACGAGTAAATTGTTTTTATTTTACAGCTGTTATACAACATTATACGAATCAATTATTTAATTTTACAGCTGCCATACAGCATTATATGAGAATTGTTTAATTTTACAGCTGTGTACACCATTCCATGAGTAAAGTGTTTAATTTTGCAGCTGTTATACAACATTATAAATTACATTTCATTGAAAATTTGTTATCAGATAACTAACTTTCTTCTGTAAAAATAACTGAACTGATCCGTTTAAAATTGTGTGAGTAGTTTAAGTAACAAAATGCAATGGAAATAGACACCCAAAATCTTTTCCCAAGCTCTTAGTCTCGTGAATATTCTAGAAAGTATCTTTAGAAACCTATCTTTCATGAACCTATTTTTTATGATTATTGAAACGTAATTCCTGTCCCACCGAAGTCTCTCTATGAGAATATAAAGATGCGCTGACGAATTTACAAAATCCGGTATGTATCCTGAAGAATAGAATGCGCTGAAATCCGGCACAATCCGAAACCTGTGTTCGCTTTATTCTAGTGCTATTTATTGGTACCAAAGCGAACAAGAAACGCTTGTAAAATCCTGTGCTTTAAAACATAAAAGAAAACAAATATTAAAATTTGTGTCCTCAAACAAAATAGCAAGACTTTTAGGGATATGAAAAATCCTCCGAAAAAATATAACTTGCCATTTGATGTTTTATGTCTCTCCCTGTATAAATTTTTCAGCAGAAAACTGGAAAATAAAATTTTTGGATCAATGGGGACGTTTAGTTTATGTTTTACTACTAATTCTTTTATCAGAACATAAACTTTGTGTGCCTTCATGTAAACGTTTGTGAAAATTCCGTGGTTGTACTCTGTCACATGGTTCTTGGCCACTTAGCCACATCCTTTTATTACCATTCGAAGCAGAAGGCATGTGCAAAATATTCGATAATGTTCTGGCTAGATTATTAGGTTATTTGAAAAAGGAAAAGCACCCGGACGCTATTTACCTAAGAGAAGGGATGCCTTCGTGAAGGATTTCCTAAGGAAAACGTATTCACGCTACACATAGTAAAAAACCGCGAAAACCAATTATGCAGCCAACCCGTTTTCTTGGACTCGAATCCAGATCGGAGCCCACCAGCGGCCGAGCGGTAACCTCGCTGAACACTTGTATTTCCTCTGAGGTTCGAATCTCTACGAACTGGCTAGTTGTGTGGGGATTTTCGTGGTTTTCCCCGTGTGTAACTTGTATACGAGTCAGTCTCCCTTAGAACGTCCTCCACGAAAGTAGCCCTCCTTTTGACAGATAACCCTGAAGTGCTTTTCCATAATCAAATAAACCAAACCAAACCAATCGAACCCAGATCGAATAACCAGACTGAATTCAGTGATCTTAACCGCTTGGTCATTGGTGATGTATAATAATAATAACTGCCTATCATGTTCCGCCTGTTCTGCAATACACGGACCGGTCCTATCTGAGAAGCCCTCATATCAGACGAAGGTTGGGTCACCAGTAAAAGTTTCCCAAAAGTCGTCAGTAATGCTACTCCTCCGCCCCCCCCCCAATTCTAGGGAGCAGACTTAAAAGTTTCTCGATTACCACTGCTAACCCCCCTGGCGCGCGGGCTCACACTCGCTGTTCCCAGGGATCCCACTGATGGGGAACATGTACGCCTGGAAATCTGATTGGTCGTCAAAAATGCTCCCTATGCTGGTGCCTTGTTCTACGGAACAGGCCTTGCTCCAATCCACTCAGACTGAACCAATGAAGTTGCGTCTCAAGCTATCTTCCAGCTGGACAAGTGAAACCACAGGCTTATGTTTTTATACCCCCGTAGCCGAGACTGCCTAGGTAGAGATCCGAACCAGCAGCTTTCCAGGTTTCCCAGCGTCGACCCTAGTGGAAGATTGGTGGGATATAATATTTTCCTAATTATGTTAGGTTAATTCTGTCAGGACAGTTTCTTCTTTCGAATACAAATATCTGTTCTTACATAAGCAAATTTCAAAATGATTGTTTTATTCAATTATTTAGAATTTACTCCAACAATCGTCTGCAAAATTGATGAATGCTACGAAAGGAAGAGCCTATTTTCGCAATGTTACATTCATAATACCAAGCAAATGGAACGACCCTGAGTACTCGATGTCTGATAGTCAGAATTCGACCTCAACGTTTCACTCCGAAACTGAAATTAACAGTGAAGTGGCTGACATCGTAGTGACAGACTCGCCCGAAGATACGTCTTCGTATGTCTTACATCACAGAGGATGTGGCTATCATGCCCTCAGGATTTATCTTTCGACCGGGTTTCTCCTATCAAACCATGTACTACAAAATAGTAAGTATAGATTAGTATATACACCATATGCCTTTTTTGTACTTTTGAGAAGTTGACGACAAAAAAGCTTAGAAATTTATGATATGTGCAGAGTGCAGTGAAAAAACTACTGAAAGCCGATTCCAAACATCGGAAACCTAATTAAAAATGTATTCCGCCTGTTCGGGACTATACTGACCGGTCCCAGCTGAGAAGCACCCAAGTCAGGCAAAGGGTGGATCAACACTTAAAAGTTTCCCAAGAGGTTAATGTCCGTCAGTCATGCTACTGCCTTGAGGGCCCCAATCCAAGGCGGCAGACCTTAATGTTCCCATCATATATGTTTCCTCTACGAGGGACCTGACGTCGAAAGGGACAGTTCTCAGAACCCACACATTTCCACGAAACCTACGCAGCTAGGTTACCATTTTCATTTACTACAAAGACTTGAACTCCAAACAATAATCGATTATCACTCAGATTGGTATCACGTGATCCTTCAGAAGCAGAGCTTTCCTCTGACTGGTTGCTCTCTACCCGGGACAGAGCTCTAGTCGAAACATTTTCGGCGAGGTTTCAAGAAATCCCGCGTAGCCGGTACGTCGTTTCCGTAGCTAGGCAGAACTTCGCTTCCAGCGGAGCTGTTTTTATTAGGAATCCTCCCGTTTAAACCAATGCTATCAGAATCTCGGTTCTCGTCTGGCAGGGACCGTCGCTAGATGTGATAACCTCTTAAGAGTTTCTCTATTACCAGTGCTAAACTCCAGGTAGGGGGCACCACACCCGGTTCCCAGGGATCTACGCGCTACGTTCATTATTTTATTGAAGCAGAAGACGTGAAAAATCTGCAGTGCCCTCGCCGGGATTCTAGTCCTGGACCTCTCGAATACGCATCGACCTTACTTCCAGTTGCACCATGAAGGCATGCGAAAAGGAGAGAGAAAATATACCTTTGTGTACTCACCCCCCTTTTAAAGGCGACTGGAAATTAGGGGACCTAGTCGCCAGATCCTGATTGTTGATGAATTATCTTTCACCACCCTTTTAGTTCGGGCCCCAGTTTTAGAGTCCTTAGGTGGATAGGTTTTTTTTTTAAGCAAGAGACTTGAAAAATATGCAGTGCCCGTGCTGGGACTCGAAACCTAGACCTCTCGAATACGCGTTGAATATGTTTCCAATTACACCACGAATGCATACGAAAAGAAGGAAGAAAATGCCTTAGGAGCTGTTTTCAAAGAAATCATATCAAAATCCTTAACGAAGTCTTAATGTGTTTTTTTTAAGTATCTATGCGTATTTTTTTTTCTTTTATAAATTTATGAAAACGATAGCTATATTTGTACAAAAAAAAGGAATTATATTTCCACAAAGATCAGTAATCATGCTATTGATGAATCATAAGGCATGATATATCATAAGAACTGGCACTGTTACTATTTTAACAAGAAAAATATGTTATTCGCTTGTAAAAATTTTAATAGTATATTTTAGCATAGAACTTGTAAAGTCGTTAGGATTTTTGATGCTGAGGGACGTGAAAAATGAGCAATGCCTTCGCCGGAACTGGAAGCTCAGATCTCTCTGATACGCGCCGAATGTGCTGACTATTACACCACGTAGGCATGCTAAGAAGGCGGGAGAAATACTTTATAAACTAAGAGATTGAAAAAACAATAAATTTTAACAGCATATTTTAACAGCAGAACTAACTAAGTGATTTAAAAAAGCAATTTGAGTGGAAATAAAAAATAATTCATCATTGTGATAGTCAATGTATTTAATATGTTTAATTAATATTATTTTATAAACATTTGAACTATCAGGACAGCTTATCAAAGAAATTTCTAACGTTGTATATTCGGTATTGGTTAGAGAACGATTTTTTTATCAACTACCTAGTATTGTATTTGTTACATTTTATGAACTATTGCTTTTATTAGTTGTTTATTCCAATTCTTTAGACCAACAGCGGTCGAGCGGTAAAATCGCTGAACACTAGTAGTTCCGACATGGATTCCATTCCAGGCGAACGGGGTGGCTGCTTGGGCGTTTTCCCCATGTGTAACATATATACGCGTTAGATTAACTTAGAGCGTCCTCCACGAAGGCATTCCTTCCCCCTTAAGCAGATGTCTCTAATATCTAAACCAAACCAAACCATTAGAACTCTTATAACACAGAATTTTATTTTAAATGTGGTTGCTTTGATCATAAGTGGCGGAAATTTATGAAGCAGGAGAGATGAAAAATGAGCAATGCCCTCGCCGCGACTCGAACTGCGGACCTGTGGAATGCGCGTCTGACCTTTACACCACGAAGGCGGGAGAAATACCTTATATACTTCCCCTTTTAAAGGGCGGCTGGGGATAAGGAGGCCCAGTTGCCAAATCCTGGTGGTGGAGAATCATTATCCACCACCTTTTTTTAGTTCGGACGCCAGTGTAGAAACATTAGTTTTTTTAAAAATTTTTTTTTTTTTTTTTTTTTTAATTAGGACAAGAGACAAAATGAGCAATGCCCTCGCCGGGACTCGAACCACGGACCAATCAAATAAGCGCCGAGCGCGCTGACCACTACACCACAAAGGCATGCCAGGAAGGCGGGAAAAATACCTTATACATGTATGCCAAATTTAAAAACGCTGCAATATATAATTTCCCTCACATCTTCGGAAATTTGGAATAAAAAATTCTAATTTTTTGCGGATGGGCTTAGAAATGCATCTACTTCTTAGAGGATGGCGAAAAGTTTATAGGTTATATTTCAAAACATTTTTTAAAAAATTTATAAAAATTACTAAAAGATAGAAATTTTAAAAACAAACTAGAAAATAACTACGAATTTTGTTTGGATTGAACCTAAATTTCGAATTGTGAGAGAAGGAATCAAGTAAGTTTAATAAAAAAAGCGATATTAATAAGTATATACTGTTGCGTGCGTACGGGTTCGTAATAGGCTGAATTCACAAGCCCGATAAAAAGTTAATAAAATATATTTTTTCTTGAGAAATATAATAAAAAAGCTGGATTCTTCCTCAAAGATATTCGTACAATATCACAATATCACGCAATATAATTAGTAGCTATATTTTAAACTACAAAAACGTTAAATAAGACGCAATCCACAGCTCAGAGAAAGCTAATCCAATAAACAAAAATTACGGCAGCTAAGTAAACAGCAACTAATAAACAACTACTGAGATGAGATGTTTTTCTCCTGCATTTATAGCTTTTTAAATTAGCCACGCGAGATAGTTCTAGCAATTTATGGAAAGCAAAAAGAGTAGAATTACGGTTACGGCTAACATAGTAGTCAATTACATTTATTCCAATTAAATATCAATTACGGAGGTAAACTTTTATTCAATGTTAAATGCACGTGCTCTTGCATTTTTACTTTTCCGGCGCAGCTTTCTCGTAAAATATGTCACGCGCTGCATTGCACTAGGAAATAAAACAATTTTAATTATAATTCTATTAAAAATATCTAACTAAATACAAAATTCGTAACAATGCCAAAGTTCAATTGACATTGAGGAACTAAAAGTTTTAGAGCTAATTTTTTAAAACTACTCCTGTGATTTTTTCAGAACTTGGCATTTTGGTATAATTTGAGTCGTAGAATGGGAATATAGAAAAAAAAAAAATTGGCATGTCTTTTCAGAAAAAGCCCGATTTTGTGTCAGAATACCTATGTTAGAACAGCGCTATATAAATATTTAGTATATATACTAAGTCGCGCTTTCGAGACATGGAAAACTTAGTTAATTTTCGTCAATCCGTCCAATAGAACAGCACATACTATAAAACTTGTCTCCTCCTTTTTTTTTGTGTATGTGTGTGTTTGCAAGGTATGTATAATTTTTTGACTGATTGAATTAAATAAAAAGCACTTTCAATCCATTTCACATACCTATGCTTCACAGAGGTCTTCTGAAATACCATCATTCATTCTCGGGGAGCTTGCATATATAATTATTATAATTAAATTCTCGAATTAATGTATGCATACTAATTTTGCTGTAATAAATGACACTAATAATAAAGTATCTGCAATAAATGAGGATAATAATATTGTTATTAAAACAAATTAGAGGATTAAGTTTAAACTGTAGCCAATCAAATGTGTTAAATTCGTACATCTGAAATGTATTATTTGGTGGATGCATACCCATGGCTTGTAGCTTTGGCTGAGCTTTCATGTTAATTTTCTATCAATATAAAATGTATTTCTCTTGCCTTCTTAGCATGCCTTTGTGGTCAGCACACTCAGCGGGTATTCGAGAGGTCCGATGTTCGAGTCCCGGCGAGGGCATTGCTCATTTTTCACATCTCTTCTGCTTCAAGAACTCCTAATGTCTCCATAAATACAGTTTAAATTTTGTCTTAACGTCTTATTTGACAGGACGGATTGTTATTAAGTGCATCAAAACTGCCTTTTGACAAAGAATACAGATTAAAACTTCTATGATTTGAAATTTCTTTCTAAAATTTCCACGAAAATATGATATATCAATAAAATTTTCTTTTCAAATACTAGTATAAAAAGCTTGGTTACACAAACGTTCAATACATTTTAATAGAGATATTTAGAATACGAAAATCTGCGTTGCTTTAAAGAAGTTTTGAAAAAAAAACTTTTCACATAGAAAAATAAATGTATACTACAAAAAAAAAAAAGAGAGAGAGAGAGAGAGAAAAGAAAAAAGAAAAAAAGAGGAACAATTCAATATCTCCCATTCTACTAGGTGGATTGATGAAATTCAAATTGTGTTTTTCATGTCTCGAAAGCGCGACTTAGATATATATTAGATTTATATATAGCATTATTTTAACATAGGTATTTCGACACAAAATCGGACTTTTTCTGAAATGACATGCCAGTCGTTTTTCCATATTTCGATTCTAAGACTGAAATTATGCCAAACCGCCAAGTTTTGTAAAAATCGCGCGAGTAGTTTTAAAAAATTAGCTTTCAAGATGTTAGTTCCTCAATCTTAATTGAATTTGATATATATTTATTAATATCTCTTTTTTATTAAACTTGCTTGATTCCATCTTCTAGAATTCGAAATTTAGGCTTAATCCAAATATAATTCGCACACTTTTTATGATTTAGTTTTTAAATTTGTATTCTTAAATATTTTTTATAATTTTTTCGAAACATTTTTTGTATTATAAACCTATGAAATTTTTAACATCCTCTTAAAGTATATGTATTTCTAGTCACACCTGCAAAAATTATTTTATTTAAATTTTCTAAGATACACATGAAATTACATACTGGCGCGTTTCGAAATCTGGCATCTTTTTTTCAGCGATAATAACATGAAATGTGGTTTACGTACTTTGCTAAAATTATTTTAAAGCATGAACGATGACTTTTTTTCACTCGTCTGCAATGCAAAAAACCTGATGTGTGAAGATAACTTCCTTGTATAGAATATTAAATTATACGCAATTTTCCTGCAATTCATTTAAATATGATGAATCAACAGTTAACAAATTCTGAATTAAATTTACTTCGTCGATAGCGCATAAACCACAGTTTACCATAACCACACTTCAGCGCTATGTTCACTTAACACCGTTACATCTCATTCATTTTATAACTCAGAGTGAACAAACATTATAGCATCCCGAAGAATTACCACAAGTGCCATTTTAATACTATAATAAATCTAAAACGATATAGAAAAGAAATTAAACAAGTAAAAAAGAAACAGTTTTTCACAGACGATTCAGCAACGCTTACCTAATACGCATGCTCTACTAATTAATTCAGTTCTCACTTCGCGGTAAGGCAAAAATACATAAAAATTCAAAATATTTTCATTAAAAATTCAAAGATATAGAAAAACGTAAAACACCAAGTAAAGTTAAAACAATTTTTACAATTAAAATTACAATTTGTACGCAAAAACCAGCTAATAACTTAAATGATAATTCCAGAATGAATCAAGCATAATTTAATTCGCAATAATAAAAGAAGGCGTTACATTGTCGTAGCGAAGCTTAGTTTCTCTAGATTGGCAACAAATCCACTATTCTGCTAAGCTTCAAATATAAATAAATATGGCCGCTATCATGACCAAAAATTAGGCTTAGCCGCACTTAAAAAACTTTTAAATTGTTGATAATATTGCACACGGATTAACTAAAGGCGTAAAAATCTTAACCGAAAGACAAGAACAACATAATTCAATCACTTTTAAAGCAAAGAATGCACAATCTACAAACTTATAAGAATAAAGAAACTGAGCTCCCTGAGCCGAGTAACAGAGTGGATATATATATATATATATATACCTATATT
>KK122409.1:277010-324861 GCA_000611955.2 Stegodyphus mimosarum
ATTTATATATTTTTGGGGCGGCCGATTGCAACCAAAATGCGAGGTGCACATCTACACTTTATAGCAGCCCTATATACAAACTTTCAATGTTCTGAAGCTACACGTTTTTGAGTTATGCGAGACACATACATACGTACGTACGTACGTATGTATGTACGTTTGTAATTACAAACGTAGAATTTTATTTTTTAGGTTCGGAATTTGTTCGTTTGTGGGCTGAGTACAGATATGGCCTTTTTCCAGAAGGTGGATTTCAGGAGGACGAAAAATACCCTCCGACATATCAACTTCCTTGGAAGTCTACAAGCAGTGTCACTGGCTGTTCAAGTGGAAAACACTGGTGAGGAAAATTCTTTGAACAGTATTGAATAAAAAAAGAAAAGTAATGCGAAAACAAGGAAACTACTCATAAATAAAATAGAAATTTTAAAATTATCCCTGAAAACGCACTCTATTATTAGTCCAAAAGGACATTAGCCCGAATGGGTTATTAGTCTCGAAACGACGTTTTGTGTTTTCCACTATAAAAGGCGAATCACCAAATGTTATCGCCCTGTATTATTTTTAAAGAAATTAAATAATGAAGAATCTGCAGGAATGTACGCATGTTTCTCGCACTATGCAAAAAACGACCGTACCTAGAGCCATCAAATTTTGAATAATGTAGACCTCCACCCGAACATGTGCAACTGGAATTCCTAATTTTATGTTTCATATTTTATAATACCTGAATTAATTTTGATTAACAAAGTCAGCGATCCGTGAGCGAGCAACGCTGTAGAGAATAAAACATTTTTATGTCCAGCGCGCGAGACTGTCTATCAGAAATTCTAAAGATGGCTGTTTCTAAATATTTTGTAATTTTTCTGTTGAATTGAATTTTATCTGGGGTACGTCTAGCGGCGCCTAAGTCTGGCGCACTACGTGCAAACTAAATTCTACTTACTAAAATGTACACGATACCCATGTATCGGCGCGGCGAACGGAACTAAAGGAGAGAAACTGCTTAAGGGGAGGGCTGCAGATAGCAGACACAAGGCGATATGTCTCTATCTGGTAACTTTGTAGAGTGGTGCAGAGAGCCACTGAGAATTGTACCGCGTGCCACAGGTTGCAGACGCCTGGTCATCAAACTTTGTGTATTCTCGGAAGGTGTGTACGGTTTTATCAGAGAACCCCATTCCCCTTTGAGAAAAATATAAGGGGCATTCAAATGAAAGTGATTCGAGGTGTGTATGAAAGAGAGATATAGCAACAGAAATAAGACAGATAGATAGGAACAGCAATACTTAATGATTAAAATTCAAAAAATGTTTGTTAAATAAATCAACCATTGCGTTAAGGCAGGCGTCCCATATCTTGGGAAGGTTACGAATTCCGTCTGCGAAGAACAATGTCGGTTGCTCGTAGCACCAGTTCCTAACTGCAGCATTTACGTTTACTTCAGAGTGTTGCTTGGGAAGGTTACGAATTCTATCCGCGAAGAACAATGTCGGTTGATCATGGAATCAGTACCTAACTGCAGCCTTTACGTTTACTTTAGAATGTTGCTTGGGAAGGTTACGAATTCCGTTCGCGAAGAACAATGTCGGTTGCTCATGGCACCAGTTCATAACTGCAGCCTTTACGTTTACTTCAGAATGTTGCTAACAATGTTGTGAACAGTACCGATAGAAACGTGCAATTCATTTGCAACGTCACGAATGTTTCGATGTCGATTTGCCTTGATTGCCGTGTCAATGTCCGTAATCAGCTTATCTGCCAAAACCTTGTGCTCTTGACCGGGCCGCCGTAAATCCGTGTATTCTGGCGACCTTCGTTAAACATTCTCGCCTACCTCGTCACCGTGGGCTTCAAGACACACGAGTCTCCGCACACAGCCACCATTCTTCGATGAATGTCCACCGGCTTACACACTTCCAGTGTTAAAAACTTAATTACAGCTTGATGATCCGTTTTCGACGCAGTTGCATCCGCACTAGCCATTTTTGGATGAAAGCCGCGTCCTTGGGACTGAAGTTAGCACACATCTCCTTCCGCACATGCATACGTGGTACATGCAGCTTCACTATCACGTCGTTTCACGAAAATCTAGCGCAAACGTTTCGCGTGTGGCGCTTCGAATCACTTTCATTCGAACACGACTTATATGTTCTAAAACAATATTTAACGTAAATCAGTATGTTATAGGTACTTTACGTAAAGACAATTGAATAAAAAAAATTATATTTTTTATTAAAGAAAATTAACTTAAAAGTTAGTGTAATTTATACTTATTAATAGCATTAGCTTCAGATGTCACCTACCCTTGCATTATGCTTAGTGGCAGGAGTGTGCTTGCTCTTGGTCTTTTTTACACAAGCTGTCCTACACATACATTGGGAAAAAAATTTCACTTAAATACGTTATTCCAAATGCAATTAAAATGTTTACAGCTGTGTGAGAAACTTCTGGATATTCTGCATAAATCTGTAACCAATATTTAAGTGCTTGAATTAAATTGCTTAAATTTAATTTAGATTGCTTAATTTACTAACCAACTTGCTTAAATTTAGATTTTAACCCCGAGTCTATTAACATGTTGATAAGTTGCCCCTTTCCTTCGCTAGCAAGCTTTCTGATTCTTCGTAGTACCCGAACGTACTTTTTATCTAGTTTTTCTTCAGTTTTATCTAACTAGTTTTTCTTCAGAGAAATATTCTTTTATAATTTTTCTCAATAGAAAAAAGTGCACCATTGGGTAATTTTTAACACTGCCGTTGAAATTCAATTCATTTTCCATCAGAAAACTGTTTAATTTCGCAAAACATTAAGCATTACTCTTTGACATGTGATAATTCTTTGACATGTTGTAGAGACATTAGGTTATTTTTTAAAGTAGTAGAGATGAAAAATGAGCAATGCCCTTGCCAGGATTCGAACCACAGACCTCTCGAATACACATTGAGAGTGCTGACAAGAAGGCCGGAGAAATACCTTATATACTCCCCCCTTTAAAGGGCGACGGGGGATTAGGAGACTCAATCGCCAAATCCTGATGGTGGAAAATCAACATCCACCACCTTTTTTAGGTCGGGCGCCACTGTAGGGACATTAGGATTTATTTCAAAGCATGAGTCAGGAAAAATGAGCAATACCCTCCCCGGCACTCTAACCACGGATCTCTCGAATACGCGCCGAGCGTGCTGACCACTACGCCACGAATGCATGCAAGAAGGCGGGAGAAATACCTTATAATGTGATGACACAATCTGTAACTAAATGTAGCTTTGTACGTTTTAGTTAATATTAGTGCTTTATAATTTTCTTTTCGAACTTTTATTTTGACTCGCGGAGCCCTGGGGTTCCTCGGAACATAGTTTGAAAACCACTGCTTTACAACTAAAGTGTAATGGCATTCTCTTTCTTCTTCACTACTTACGACAAAAATAGAAGTTTGCATTTTATCATTGCCTTTTCTGTTGTTACATATATGGTCATTAGAGATACACACATTTCTTAAGATGTTATTAGGCCATGATTGTCGTTGCATCAGGTCTGTTGCTCATTTCGATTACCAAGTATATTTACCTTATTTAAAAATGATGAAATTTATGATCATATACCAATAGAGCCTAAAAGTTATATTCATATTATATTCAAAGAAATACGTAACGAACTTTTTATTTATAAATCAATTTTTATGTCAGCATATACATACCTGGAAGTGATGATGAGTCGTGCGAGGAACAATTCACATCTTCTCTTATGGATCAAAACTTACCGAAGGTAAGTCTTTTAAGAAAACTCTGATAGTGTGACTGATCAGTAAACTGAATATAATGTCTGCTTTCACTCTTTCACCAGCTTCATAGTTTTGTGACTTTTACACAGACAGAGTCAACTGGAACTCAGCTTCGGTGCTTCTTACGTTTTGAGGAAATCATAAATCTACTTGCTCCAACTTCAATACTTTTTTCAATAGCTGAGTCGCAGTTTTAGCAGAAACTTCTGCTACTAACGCAAGTATTATTTAAAAGCTTAACCAAAATTTACATTGCTAATAACTATAAAATAGTGGCTCCCAAAAGTGTTCGTACACTTACGATTTTCATTGAAATAGGGCTCTATCCATTAAAAAGTAAACTTTCTGAATGCGGTTTTAATAATAAGATCTACTATTCGTAAGAAATCTATTCGTAACAAAATTACATGAAATAATTGTAAATTATAGCGAAACTTTATTTTTAAGAAATTAATAAATCAAAAAATGACAAAATTTTATCTCACAAAAGTACAAACAGCATTCGAAAATTGACAACTTTTCACCATAGTAGAGGTAAATCAATTCAAAATATCGCTAAATTAGTTAATTTATCCCATTCTACAATGCAGTATGCGATAAAACACTTTAAAGAAGATAATCGGATTGAAAACAAGGTAAGAAAAGGTCGATCGAGAAAGTTAACTAAACCTGATGAGAGATTTATTATTAGAAATTTTGTGAAAAATCCACTTTTGAGTGCTGTAAAAGTTTCTGCAAAATTTAATGCAAAATTTTTTACTTCGATTTCGCCTGAAACTGTTCGACGTGTTCTGAGAGAAGCTGGATTACATGACCATTCTGCCCCTAAAAAAATTTTTGTTAGTGAGAAAAACAGAAAGCTTAGGCTTTCATTCGCAAAATGAATGATAAATACACCCGAAACGTACTGGAATAATGTCCTGTTTGCTGACGAAAGCAAATTTAACATTTTGGTTCCGATGGTCGAATAACCCTTTCTTTCGGAAAAGGAAAACAGGCGGGAAAGTTTGAGACTTGCGAATGAAATCCCCTACGCCCAAATGTGGTTTTCAAATGTGTAGAAGGAGAATATTGATGGGCTTTCCCAGTACTTTCTGAACTACTCTGTTCATTAATTGAACTTGCTTGAACATTCAGAAGATGATAGCATTTCGCATCGGCACAAAAGTGCTTTAAATATATTAGAAGCCGAAATTTGAAATCAGTTTTATCCGTCTCGAAAAATACTGCTCAGAATAGTACACGGGTTGGATAAAAATATGCAAATACCTCATTAAATGCATATTGAAACTGAAATGTTTATTCTTGCAAAAGCTGTTGGTGGCGCTTATGTGTTTGCTCACTAACGTCACCTGTAGAACATCCTCAATATGTTACAAGTTTCATTCGTTATCGAGACAATGTTCTGTGCAGTTGTGAGTGCATATGTCGAAGCTAAATGAATTCGAACGTGGGAAAATTGTTGGGGCTCTTACATGGTGGATGCTTTCGTAACCAATTAGCTGAAGTGTTAGATGTTTCGCGAAAACTAGAAAAATTGAATCCGCTAAACCACAGCGCAGAGGAAAATATATATTGAGTGATCATGACAGACGATTATTGAAGGGAACTGTGATGAAACTTAAGAATTCTACAGCCGCAAAAGTGACTGCTGAACTGAATGTCGAAATTGCAAAACTTGTGAGCACCAAAACAATACGGGATGGGAGCTCCACAGACAGGGTATTTTTGGTCGAGCTGATTCAATACCTACTTATCAGTGATCAAAATGCCTGTAAGAGGAGGAAGCTGTGCCAATCATAAAACCTCGAATACAGAGCAACAGAAGACTGTCGTTTAGTCGGATGAATCTTGCTTCACGCTGCCTCCAACTTCTGAGCGAGTTTACTTCTTGCGAACGCCATCCCAAGCGCATGATAGAGACTGTTTGCTGTAGAGACCATGACGAGGGTTCGGTCGGGGTTTCGGCAGCCATATCGTGGTATTCCTTGGGAACCCAAAATTACTGTACAAAGTCACATTACTGCCAAGGATTATTTGACCATTGTGGCTGACCACGTCCATCCCATGGTCAAATTTTGTTCTCCAATGGTGATGCCGCATTCCAACAGGAAAGAATTCCTGTTTACTCAGCTGACATCTTCTAGGGCTGGTTTTCTGAGCATGAGGGAGAACATTCACATCTACCATAGCCACAGCAATCACCAGATATCGATATTGAGCCTTTGTGGGCTATTTTTGGAGAGACTTTTGCGTGAGCACTATCCACTGTTATCATCGTTAACTGAAATTACCATAGTTTTGCAGGAAGAATGGTGCAAGATTACATTGCAAAGCATACAACACCTCTATTTCTCCATTCCGAGAAGACTGCAAGCTGTTCTAACAATAAATTTTTATTTCGGTGTTTCCATATTTTTGTTCAACCTCTGTATTTCCTGTATTTAATTCTCAGTACCTCTTCTTGCTATCTTTAAATTGCTCACCTTTCGTTTGTTTTATTATTACATTCAGTTTTTATGACTCATTATTTTAACTTAACTTTTTATTTACTTATTATTAATTTAACTAAATTTATTGGTATATATTTATTTATCTCGTTGTATTTTAATTTAATAATTTACCATTTATTTATTATTATTTTATTGTTGTTTCTGTTCGACATTTCTCGAGCTCTTCTCTAGTTTTGAACACTTCTAATTTCAAAAACCAAACCGTGCTTCTATAGTCAGTAGTTTAGCGACTGAATATTGCTTACTAATTTGTTTTTTTACCTTTAATTATTCGTATCGGTATTAACTGTTTAATGAAATTCTGTATACTATTATGCAGATAAAACTAATTGTGACATATTGTAAAACAGGGAGAAAATTTTAAAATCTGAAAGCGCTAATTTCTAAAGGAAGTAGATGTTATTAGCAGTATTTTTACTATTGATTACGGTTTCATGAGAAGATAACATGCAGACAAAGCGGTATGTGATGTATTGTAAAATAGATGGAAAATTTTAAGATCACAAGGCATTAATTGGTAAGGGAAGTACACATTGCATAAGAGATAAAACAGAAATAAAAAGTGCTTTAACTTGAATTTTGTTACACAGCATTTCTGTTACTCTTCTCAACTGGTGACCACTTTTATAAATTAGAATAATTTACGACCCACCTTATTTTTATCCCCTTCCAAAGCAGTCTTTAGCACATGTTAGTATCAGTATACTTGTATTTTTTAAATTTTACTAATTGAAACTCATTTAATTTTCAATCAATTAAGTTAATAGAATAAACTTCGTAACCGTTTTTTATTAATTGAAGGCTCTTTGAGTTCGGATAATCTTTACGCGAGCATTTAATATTTAATAAATAAATATCTCGTAATTGCTGTTACTATCCAGCAAAATCGAGAAAATAGATTTTAAATAGATTTTACCAGAATGTTCTAGTGAATAATTAAAAAGCTTATAAAAACCGACTTAAAACACCTCAGCTCAGTTGTAGCTATTTTAAGCGAGCCTGTTGTTTACTTGCTATTATTTGATTGTAGCGAATTCGCTGTGAGATCGAAACAGTTTCTCTGTTTTGAATTGAGTTCTGTTTAACGTTTGAGATATTGTGATATTGTAGGAATATCTCTGAGGAAATATTTCAGCATTTTGTTTTATTTCTTGTGAAAAGAATAAATTTTATAAATTTTTTTTACGACTTGTGCATTCAATCCATAACGAACCCATACGCACACATTTTTTTTAAAAGTTAATAAAATTTATTCTTTTCACAAGAAATAAAACAAAATGCTGAAATATTTCTCCAGAGATTTTCATACAATATCACAAGAACCCAACGAAACAGAACTCAATTCAAAACAGAGAAATTAATTCGATCTCACAGCGAATTCGCTACAACCAAATAACAGCAAGTGAACAACAGCTTGCTTAAAACAACTACAACTGAGCTGAGGTGTTTTAATTCGGCTTTTATAAGCTTTTTAATTATTCACTAGAACATTCTGGTAAAAACCTATTTAAAAATCTATAAATCTATTTTTTCGATTTTGCTGGATTGCTAACAGCAATTACGAGATATTTTATTATTGAATATTAAATGCCCGCGCTCTTGTATTTTTACTTTTCCAACATAGCTTTCTCTTCAGAAATCGTCTGCGTTGCATGGGAAAATGAAACAATTTTAATTATAATTCTAAATAAATACGAAATCCGTAAGAATATAAAGGTTATCCGAATTAAATAAATGTTGGTTCTCACATTAAATGAGAAACAGCAGCATGCCGATTCATGCACGGATGTTTCGTATTTGAAAAACTCGCTTTCATTGGCAATGAACCCACAGGCGCTAGATGTACCTAGAAATGATGGCGAGAAGCACCGCGATTAATATTGCTTTGAATTCCTCTTTTATTAACAACGCTAGCGTGAGAAGTTCACAGGTATAGTAACCGGTAATAAATTTCATAAAATGTCAGTCTTGGGAGAAAAGGTTATGAACGTTTGCTATGTGTAATTTCGAAACTGTGAGGTTTTCAGCTATAGGGTGTGGAATACGCAATTAGTTTGAATTTTATGTATGATCTTGTCTGGAAACATAGGAGAACCATAAGCTCAGGCTGCGAGGATCACTTGTAATCCGCTGACCACAATTTGAGAAAGTTCACAGTTTGAATTCAGCATATTCAAACACACAGACAGTTAAAACTGTGTTTCAAACACAGATAATTAAAACTATGTTAAATTCAACTGCTGACCATACTTTGAATTCTGTGTATTCAAACACATAGATAATTCATATTAAATAAATCTAAGTTTAAACTTTTCTTAACATACATTTTGCTTTTAGGCAAGTTGGTTTTGTGAAGTTGAGCATTACCTAGGAGTTAGACATTTTCCTGAAGCTCCTTCCAAGCACAACCTTCTGTGTCGTGAGGAAGGCACATGGTTCACAGTACTGAGGAGTTCAGATTTTGCCAAAGGGAGGTGGGTTTTGTATTTATTTTTTATATTTTTTTATTCTAGTGCGTGCTATAACAGGAAAAATATATACCATTTTGTTCCCTCTAAAAGGAAATGGAATTAAAATCAATAGATTCAAAAATAATAATGAAATAATTTTTGTTTTGTCATTTTGAATGCTGACAGTTAATTACAGTAAGGAAAAAAATTTGTATGCTACAGTAAGTTAACACTGTATCTTAAATGCTAAATTCTTTTCGTCTCAGATTTAAATATATGACAGTTTTCGTGTCTCAAACACGATTAAGACTGTTCATACTCTGTGAAGTCGTAACGTATGGAGGAAACTGGCACTGTCCGAAAACCTCGCGACTGTAGGGGTTTGTAAGGAAGGGCTACAGAACTCTACAAAAACCCAATCCGGTGATTCTGCTCCCATGATTCTGTTCAGATGTCCCTAATACGCCAGTTTAAGCATCATAAGGACAGCTCACACGAATCTGATCTTGTCGTTAGGCCTAATGTGGTACGGCTTAGCCTTCAGTTACGAAGACTATAAGCAAAGCGATGGGAACTGGAGATTATTTAAATGAAAAATACTCATATATATTATGTTGCCTTATTATTTCAAGCAAAAAAATTATTGCAAAACACTCTTCGTAATTTAATGCCGTTTGAGTGCATATTATCACTGAGAAATGATGGCAGACAGGTGATGTCCATTTGCTTGGATGCAATATTCAAGCCTTTGTTAGAAAGCAGTGCATGCGAGGTCCAAGATCTCACGAACAATTGCTGCCACCTCCTCCTTGATTGTCCCCTTCAGATCGCCCACTGTGAGGAAACTGTGGGCATAGACACGTGACTTCAGATATCCTTGGGAAAAATGTCTCAAGTGCTTAAATGTGGGAACCTTGGAAACCACGGAATGTTGCTGCCCCTTCCCGGGAACGTATGACGAACCACGTCGACAGAACCACGTGCAGTGTGTGGAGTGGCACCATCTTGTTGAAAATAAACATTTTACATGTATGGACGTCGTCTTCTAAGCTGTGGACGCAAGAAAGTGTAATAATTACATGTAGATGGAACGGTCTGCGTTCGCTGACACTTTGGCGACTTGGTCATTTTCAAAAAATACGAACCAGTAACACCAAAATTGGCACTTGCACATCACGCGGTTTCACGTGATGCGTCAAAAGACTTTTCGTTAATGTTGCAAAGATTCTCACTACTCTAAAAACAAAACTTTTGTTTGTTGACATCTCGACTCGAATGAAAATGAACCTATCACAAATCAAGATCATTGCATTTGCATGTTCTTCAAGCAGCACTTGGGTTGGAATGGCGAAGTCCTTTTCGTTGCTGATATTATGTTGCCTTAATTTGCTGAACAATATATATCTTGTAAGGATGGAAGGCCAAGTCTTTCTCCAAAGTTGTGAGCACTGGTTTCCGACTTAACCTTAATTTATGTCCCATGTTTTCGTGCAGAATGCTGAGGGCTCCGAGTCAGTGCTTGTGTCACTCGCTCGTCCTTGCAGTCTTCTTCTTTATATTCTTATTCTTTATATTTTCTTTACGATGGCTTCTTCTTTATAATTGTTCCTATTGTCCTTAGATCGTTAACCCATTTGAGGATCATAGTAAAGCTGGAAATAATACCGTGGCTTTCACTTTGAAATGAACATGAAAAAAGCCATTGTGCTACGTGACACATTCCATATTTATAACAAACTCCTTATAAGCAAACATATGGTGCTCTACGGTCCACTACTCTTTCTTGGTGCGACGAATTTTTTTTATAGAGTTATTTCAAATTATAGACGTGTTTTAAAAGATATATGTCTTGGCAATGTCAAATTTAAAACAAAATTAATTTGGGGCAAATAAACAAATCTTCCAGTTCCTAAACTTACATATATGAAAACATTATATTCGTTATGAAAAAATAAAATTAGAAGAAGCTTGGCTCCGTGCGACAAAAACTGATTGGTGGTATTTAATTTGAAATTTGCAAATTTTATTGTCATTTTCAACTTGCCTTGAGGGATAGATTAATTTAGAATAACTCTAGGAAGTAAGTTTAAATGAAGTGCAGAAAAAAAATGTATGTATAACTTAATATGCCGTTACAAGGAAGTCATGTAGTGGCTACCTCAGATTTGTTTTTAAATACATATATTCTCAGTGAAAAATGTCAGTGAAAAAAACACTGTCATTCTTGCGGTGAAGCAGTTCCTAATTTTATTCATCAAAATGAAAAGAAATCTTAAAATTTTTTTAACTTCTCAACTTTAAATGGCGTAATGCAGTAAGCCAAATATGGACGCCTGCATAATCGCATCACACTTTGCTGAAATGACATCATTGATTCTTTTTATTTTCTACTTTCACGTGTTTTTTGGCATAAGGAGTATAAAATCGAAAACTTTAAACTCTTAAGCCGCAAATATATGATAACGTTAATGATATTCTGACATGTGATTGAATTTTGTATGGTTACCTAGCTTGCAGTTATGACACTGTACTTAGATTATAGTGATGCTTAAATCAAGTGTCAACTCTATTGTATACACATTTAAGCAATTAACTGTTTAAAATAACCTTGTTCTAAACAAGATAGATGCACTTCCTCCTCCACCTCCGCTGCCTCTTGTTTAAAAAAAAAAGTTGCACATTCTTCTTTTCGTAACAATTCATCTGCTATAACTTGTTACTAATATTTTTATTTGTGCATTGTGAAAGAACGTTTTGGTAACTCACTTAAGGGGCCAAACAGTTGTTTCCCATACATGTTATTGTATGAAAAGAGTTTTATGAATAAGCATTTAATTCACCCTTTTTCATTAGGAATGCAGCTAAAAAACATCCTCCTTCTCCTGATGTTACCTTCCAATATGTCAGAGAATCATTGGCTCCAAGAGTGGTTGTCGCTATAGAAACTACATCGCGGATGAATATTCAGGTTTTTATGTCTGTTTTTGCATTTATCATCTAAAAACACTTCTCCAATAATAGCCATTTTTATAGTCAGTTATAGTCACTTTGGATGAATATGTAAGTTTATTACAATTTTGTATAGCTAGTTATTTTATGAGTTAGATATTTACTGTCACTTCTACATTCTGTTTCCCTACCAGAATGCAAATTTATTTTCATAGTATTTAATCTCAGGTTTGGGGACTGTAAGACAGAGCGTGTCTCTGCCTATCGAGGCCACATTGATAGGTTTTACGAGCTCACAGAAGATGGTAGTCTTCGATTTCGCGTTATAATTGATGACATTCAAATTATTACGCCGATGAGCTAGCTTTGCGTTAAATCAGTTGTGTGGCCTCTGGTTACTATTTTTAGTTTTAAATTTGAAAATGACTATTACTTTAATTTCCCTCGCCCCAGCTGATGGCTGAACTTGTCACCCACTAGTCCTGCATTTATGTTAAATTCTAACTTAATAAAAAGCTTATTTTGTAACTTTCCACAAGTCTTTGTCGTTATCTTCAGACGACTGATAATTTGCTCCAGGTCTGTTAGGAGTTTGGATGTAGTTCGACCGTTTCAAACGCAACCCTGGCTGGCATTCTGCCAAAAAAACATAGACTCGTCCAAAAGGGGCGTTATTACTCGCTGCGAGGTGAAAGTCTTCTCTTCTCCGCAAAGAGAGAATGGATGGGAAAAAAGTCTCTATTCATCCACCCTATTTTCAGAATAATTTGGTCCGAATGGCGCATGCATGTTTGCGCTCATGGTCGCGGATGAGGCGGTCGAACTATACCAGTTTATACTATCAAAGAACACTAGACTCTATAAATATTATTGACATAAAAATTTCCCATGAATTGTTGTGGTTGCTTATGCTCATTTTTCTGACGTATAGTAAGCCCTAGTCCACGAAATCCTCGTGGCAAGGGGCGCAAGATTACGCCTGTCGTTGGCAACAGCCTTGAGCACCATAGAGGTCACAGTGCGATTTGGCTCAGTTCAGCCCCCAATTTTTATGGACAGCACCCCGGAAGGACGGGTCCGAGGGTCTCCCACCCCTCTCCCCTTCCACCAAGCCACACGAGAGGACTTTCGGCTCGCTGCATTTTTAGCGCTGCCATGCCGCACCGAGACTATACATTTACAAACATCCATGCCTTCTGTGAAATTCGAACCCAGGCCCTTCGGCACGGCAGTCAACGACGCCAACCACTATACCGGTTGGGCGGCGCCATTAATTATTCTTTATATTAATTAATTATCCAAATTTTACCTGAAGAAATTGTTAATATTTATGTTTTTAAACGTAAGAGTCTTTTGTAAATTAAATTCAACAATTTTCTTTTAGTGTGTGCTTAAATTAAACTGTTAAAATCTGTTCAAATTATACAAATTTCTTTTCGTCATTATTTTGCTATGGAGAAAAAATAATTTTACTTATCCACATTTTTATTTCCAGATAGCTTTTTTATAATGGACGGAAAGAAAATCCATAATTCCTCATGCAGGTGTATTTTATTTCGATTAATGGGTTAAAGAGAGTTTATCGCTCCTTTCGTATCCATTTTCCTAAACGAAATAAATGAAAATTTCAAGTTGAAAAATTGCCTTCTCTCACGTGCATTAGTTTCTAATATCAACGCGATGAAGATTACAATACAAATGCTAATTTGATCTAGCCTTTAATCGATAATTTAATAATGCAATTTAATTTAATTTGATCTGACTTTAATCGAATACGAATCTGATCCTTAATCGATCCGAATCTGATCTAAGATCAATGCTTCGAAACATCTTGCTTCGACGCAGCACTGATATGCCGCATTTAATTTTAGCAAGAAGAAAAACTGCTAAATAATTAGGTAAATAAACCTGTGACTGGATATGCAAAATATAACAATTTAATATCGCTGACATTGCTGTCTGGCTTTACTTAGATCTGCATATGTAGGGCTGGATTTGATTTGATTATGGCAAAGCATACTAGGGCTATCTGCCTAAGGGGAAGAATGTCTTCGTGGAGGACTTCGTAAGAGAAACTGGTTCGTATGCACGTTACGCATGAGAAAAATCTCGAAAATGCCCATGAAACCTGGCCGTTCGTCGAGATTCGAACTCCGGACCGTACAACCAGTGTTCAGCTAGCTCGGCCTCTGCTACAGCTGCATGTGTATGTAGTTATATAAAAATTTTTATACTTTTCTCTCAGGGGTAGGACATATCCCAAATTTTCTCCTAATTTTCAACCGAATTCTACACCGCTCCCGAATCTTTCATATGAGTCTTCCGAAGTGGAAGAAAAAATATTTTAATTAAAAGTTTTCAATTAAACAAAATTTAAAACATGCATATAGTGAAAAACAAATTTAAGAACACGGTTTATCAGAATACATCCATATATATTAAGAAAAGATAAACGAAATGATTAAATGAAGCATAAAATGAAAATTTTTTGAGTTTTGAGATTTATATCTCGGTATATTTTGATAAAAAATATGAGTAATAGTCGCAATTTTTATATTTTTTCAAAATCTTTTTAAACATCAAATATGGAAATTAGAGGATTATTTCAAGAATTAATACGGATAAATGCTCTATGGAACTCTAAATTCTATCCAAAAAATTAATGGTGTTATTTCAGTGACGTCATGAACTGATATTAACGATCGGAACCAAATAAAATTTGCAATAATTGCATTTATTTACTCATTTATTTATTGGGTGAAGGAATGCATCTACTGAATTTCAATAAAACTATCTTTTCAAAGTCGTCTGTTGAAACGTTTCACTTTTTCTAACTCAAAATGGCAGGATTTTGATTTAGATTACCGTCGAAATATTCTAATGACGATAAAAACGCAGGAAGATTCGAATGTTGAAATAAAGTATATTTTTCAAAATATGTGGTATTATAGATGTGAATGTTCTTTTTCAAGATTTGTCGGATTTATAGAATTTCAAGATTTGATTATGTTCTTTCTATGCATTTCAAATGGTATCTTTATGTGTGAAAATCAACAAAATCCATTCCTTAATAATTATGGTCTATTTCTACATCCAGTCTAGGTATTCACTAACAAAGAATGCCTTCTCTCGTTTTGTCTTATATGACCTACCGTATGGAAGTGAATTGACACTATACGTCTTCGAAAATGACAAACCTAGCCTAATAACATCTTCAGTTCGTTTAGAGGACGAAGGATCCAGATCCAGGTATCTTGAAGGACAACCTCTTCCTGAAAGTCCATCTCAAAATTCTGAACCTTGTAGTGAATGCCTGTTGGAATATATTCTCCAAGTAAGACTGCTAAGTTCAATTATTTAAACTATAGCTCAACTACTAAAGAAAATCATTTCGTTTTGTTTTCTACTAGACAGCTGGCTCGCTATGTATGCGTATCATCTTGTTATTCAAGACGATGCAACACTGAATGAGAGCATGTTATTGAATATAAAACTGCGAATGGATTTTGTTGCTAATAGATAATGTTACGAATTATGTACATTACGAAAAAAAATGGCGCAGTTCTATATCTTCCGTTCTACTGAGCCGATTGACGATATTCAAATTGCGTTTTCCATGTCTCGAAAGCGTGACTTAGGACATATATTAGATTTATATATAGCAATTGTTATAACATAGGTATTTTGACACAAAATCCGACTTTTTCTGAAATAACATACCTATTGTTTTGGCATATTTGATTAAGACTCAAATTATTCCTAGATACTAAATTTTGTAATTTTTGGTAAGAAACTTGTGGAGAAATTTAAAAATTCATCTTGGCGCGAGCTGAAAAAAATGTGCCAAGATAAATTCACTAAGAGAACTTCTTAATTTATAGCAACCTGTTTTCCTTTCCTTTTTTCATTGTTCACCATGGAAAAAAACTACTTTCATACTTTCAAATAATTTTAACAAAGTGCGTAAACCACATTTTTGTTATTATCGCTTACAATAAATACCCCAAATTTCAAAACGCGCCAAAATGTGAATTCATGTATATCTTAGGAAATTTTGAATAAAAAACGTTTTTGCAGGTATGCTTAGAAAGACATCTATTTTAAGATGGTGGCAAAAATTTTATAGGTTATAATTGAAAATTTTTATTCGAAAGATTTATAAAAACTATTTAAGAATACAAATTTTAAAAATAAATCACAAAAAATGGAAGAATTTTATTTGGAATGAACCTAAATTTCGAAATATGAAAGGAAAAATCAAATAAGTTTAATAAAAAAAGAGGTATTAACAAATATTTACTAAATTCAATTAACACTATGGAGCTAAAATTTTGAGAACTAATTTTTTAAAAACTACTGGTACGATTTTTACAAAACTTGGCAGTTTGGCGTACTTTGACTCGTAGAGTTGAAATATGGAAAAAAATTGGCATGTCATTTCAGAAGAAGTCAGATTTTGTGTGAAAATACCAAATATTAGAACAACGCTGTATATAAGTCTAATGCATATCTTAAAACGCGCTTTCGAGACATGAAAAAAAGCAATTTGAATTTCGTCAATCGCCGCAGTAGAACGGGAGATGATATAGAACGCCCCCCCTTTTTTTTTTAGTCCAAGTGGGCTTTGTCCCTGAAGGACTATTGTTTTGATTTTGTGATTTTGCTTCGGAAACATTAAATATCGTTTCACTGTTCAAACTGTTGCCGCCAAATATTGCAGCCCTGTATTATATTTAAAGAAATTAAATAATGAAGAATTTGTATAAATGTATATATATTTCTCCAAATATGATAAAACAACGGCACCTAGAGCCATCCAATTTTGAATAACGTACGTTTCCACCCGAATAAGATCGAATTTAGAATTTGTTTCATTATCTATTTCATATTTTGTAAAGCTTTAACGAATTTTTGACGAACAAACTCAAACGATTTAAAAGCGAGCGATGGCAACACTCTACAGGGGAAAAAACCCTTAAAACCTTTTTATTTAAAGTGCGCGGAACTGAGTATCGGAAATTCTAAAGATATACTCATTTTAAAATTATTTTGCGATATTGCTGTTGAACTGAATTTTATGGTTTAAGTGCGAAGAGCATGATATTTAATAAATAAAGGTAGTAGCAAAACATTAAAAAACGCCCGTTTGGGACGTAATTTAAAATCTGAAACCTTTCAGATTTTTAGATATATATATATATATATTTGGTGACCTATTTTAATTTTTACATACATTTTGACACGTTTACAACTCATTTTGATGGAGAACTCGAAGCTATTTATATAAACTCTTGTGCTGTTTGTCATTCCTCTCTTAAGAAGGCTCTAATTTTTTTCAGATTCTGTCTGTGCTCTCCAAGCTTTGATAAGCAACCGGGAGAATTTGGCTTCTCGTATATAGGGTTGCAGGAAATTCCTGAAAGGGATTCTGGGAAAAGTTTCTCCCTAAGGGAGATTCTTCCACTGTGGTATCTATAAAAACGATATAGCGGACCTTCTTGCAAAAAAGGGAACCGATATTTTCCAAACGTTTTACAGAGATCTTCCACTATACTGTGTTAAATTAGAAACAAATAGAATTTTTAAGCAATCGTTTCATCGTGTTGCTTCGCACACTTCTGAGGCCAAGCTTAAAGTGTGTCTTGTTGTACTCACAGTGTCCCGGGCTCATCTCGTACTACCGCTGTACTCGACTTTAGACCTTTGACCAGATACTCTTGTCTTAGTGCCTATTTGTTTCGTTTTAAGCTGTCTAATTCATCTGAAGGCGTTCTGTGTGACTCCACACAAGACATGACTGCTGCTCATAAAAAAAAGGACAGTTTTATATCTCTCGTTCTACTGGGCAGACTGAGAAAATTCAAATTGCGTTTTCCATGTCTCGAAAGCGCAACTTAAGATATCTATTAGATTTATATATAACATTGTTCTAATATAGGTATTTTAACTGGTAAAATGGGACTTCTTCTGAAATGATATGCCAATTTTCCATATTTTTATTCTACGACTCAAATTATGCCAAACTGCCAAGTGTTGTAAAAATCGCACGAGTAGTTTTTAAAAAATGAGCTCTCAAAATTTTTGCTCCTCAGTGTTAATTCAATTAAGTGTGTATTTATTAATATCTCTCTTTTTAATTACATTTACTTAATTCCTTCTTTCACAGTTCAAAATTAAGGTTCACTCCAAATAAAACTCAGCCATTCTTATGACTTATTTTTTAAATTTGTATTTTTAAATAATTTTTATAAATTTTTGGAAAAGAATTTTGAATTGTAACCTATAAAATTTTTATAATCATCTTAAAGTGCATGCATTTCCAAGTATACCTGCAAAAATGTAGAGCTTTTTATCTAAAATTTCCGAAGCTGTACCTGAATTTATATATTGGCGCGTTTTTAAATTTGGCATATTTGTTGAAAGAGATAATAACGAAAATGTGGTTTACGCACTTTGTTAAAATTATTTGAAAGTAGGAACGATGTGTCTTTTTTTTTCGCTGATCCACATTGTAAAAAGGTAGGAATGATGTGACTTTTTTTACGCTCCTGCATAATGGAAAGGATAGGAAAATAGGTTGCCATGTATAAAGAAGTTTGCCAAGTGAATTATTTTGGGCGGAAACTGAAAAAAATGCGCCAAATTAAACTTTTTAATTTCTTCATAAATTTTGCACCAAATGTTACAAAATTTAATATTTAAGCATAATTTAAGTCGTAGAATCAAAATATGGAAAAAAATTGGTACGTTATTTCAGAAAAAGACATATTTTTGTGTCAAAATACCTATGTTAGAACAATGCTATAGATAAATCTAATACACATCCTAAGCGCATTCGAGACATGAAAAACGCAATTTGAATTTCGTCAATCGGCCCAGTAGAACGGGAGAAATAGAGCTATCCTTTTTTTTTCCGCAGTGTACGTGTGTTCTGCATTAAATGATTTGGATTGTGCTGTTAAAAAGTATGTATGGAAGAGCTAGTCCTCTAATGACCTAATGGTCAATGGCCTGGCATTTGCTTAATTATTTTACATTTTAACTAAGTGGTTTTCTATGACGCTTTGTGTAGACTTGAAAAACAATTACTTAAATTTTCATTTTGAAGGTTTAAATATATTTAAAACTGGAGCTACCTTTCTAAAAGGAAGTAAAAGTACAGAATATTTTCATTAACTGTAATAAATGGAATTTGTTGGATTATTTTTATTATTTATTTATTTTTGGTACGTCTCATATCCGGTTAAATAAGAAGCAATTATTATCAGAATGGGTGAGATGTGGAAGGATTTAAACTTCCTGCATAGCTTATATTTCAACCTAATTTTATTTCAGTCGAACACAGAAGGCAATAATACCTCACCATCTCCTCATATTGTGATCTTAGTCACTACGCAAGAGTACCTGAATGTCTCCAGGTATCTAGCACTCAAGCAACAATTGCTGGAGTCTGAAATTCAACTTCATGTTTTCCTATTTCCCAGCGTTAATGAATACGAAAGCCATAATATTCCTCTCTATAAACTGCTCTCAGAAACAGGAGGACAGCTGGTCGCTGTGCAAGAAGACATCCTTGGCAATTTATATAGAGGCTTTATAAATGCTGTAGGAGGTGATAAGGCACATGATTTAGTAAGTATGAAAGACTTACTTTACTTTATTCTTATTAACAATTTATATGCAGTTTAAATTTAAATGATAATCCTATTTTCTATGCTGATCGATTTTCAAAAAAAATATGTTTGTAACAGAATCTTTAAAGTTGTAGGGACTATTTTAATTTAATAGTTGTTTTTAATTTTGAAACCTTTCCTTTATTATCTTGTTTCCCAACTCCAACTCCCTGCCAAAATGAGTTTTCAGTATCGCACTTTATGTAAATGAGGTACAACCGGTGTTTAATGGGAAGTTCCGTCACTTTAATTTAATAGTTGGAGTTCCGTCACTTTAATTAAATAGTTGGAATTCCGTCACTTTAATTTAATAGTTCCGTCACTTTAATAGTCCGAATTACTTTAATTTAATAGTTGTTTTTAATTTTGAAACCTTTCCTTTATTATCTTGTTTCCCACCTACAATTCCCTGCCAAAATGAGTTTTCAGTATCGCACTTTATGTAAATGAAGTAGAACCAGTATTAATGGGACGTTCCGTCCCTTTAATTTAATAGTTGGAGTTCCGTCACTTTACTTTAATAGTTCCGTCACTTTACTTTAGTAGTTCCGTCACTTTAATAGTCCGGATTACTTTAATTTAATAGCTGTTTTTAATTTTGAAACCTTTCCTTTATTATCTTGTTTCCCACCTACAACTCCCTGGCAAAATGAGTTTTCAGTATCGCACTTTATGTAAGTGAGGTAGAGCCAGTATTTAATGGGAAGTTCCGTCACTTCCGCAGAAAAGCTCAGAAGTTCTCAGTAGAGCGTGTTCTCCCTTCTGGTCACGTCGTTCTTTTAAGCCTGTCTTGCTACGTTCGGGCGTAGCTTTATGAGCCTTATATTTTCTTCGGTGAGGTTTAATCAAGGACCACCTGGATGAGTTATTTCTATATAGCTTCGGCTAAGTTTTATTTAGTTAGAATCAGTTTAGTTTCTTATTTTCTATGTTAAGCGGCGGCTTTCCTGTAAGCCAAGAGGACCCGCTTGAGGTACGCATTTCATCCTGCATTTCATTTAAACTTATATCCTCGAATTTCATTAGAGATATATTTCTTATTCAATTAATTCATTCCTCACTTCGCGGCGAGGCAAAAGTTCATAAAACCTCAAAACTATCTTCGTTAAAAATTAAAAGATATAAAAAAACGTAAAATACCAAATACAGTTAAAACAATTAAAAAACAATTTTTACAATTTTACAGTTTCTACGCAAAAGCAAGCAATTCGGTCAGCAGGCAAGAAGGCAGTTTTTTCGGTGCACAAAACTAAAAGTTTCCTTTTGGTCCCACTAGGCAAAAAGACACTGAAGCTGTAAAGAGACTTAATTCACTATTCTGCTAAGTTTTAAATGTAAACAAATATGGTTGCCATGGTAAAAAAATTAAGTTTAGCCGCACTTAAACAACTTTTAAATTGTTGATAATTTTATAACTATTGCATGCAGATTAACTAAAAGCAATAAAATCTTAACCGGAACATAAGAATAACAGAATTCAATCATTTTTAAAACAAAAAATGCCCATTTTACCAACATTTTATAACTATTGCATGCAGATTAACTAAAAGCAATAAAATATTAACCGGAACATAAGAATAACAGAATTCAATCATTTTTAAAGCAAAAAATGCCCAATTTACCAACATATAAGACTAAAAAAACTGAGCTCACTGAGCAGAGTAATTGACCAAATATATATATATATAATGTAATATGTAAACCAAAATTATAATTTAAACTAACGGTAAACCTTTAAGTCTCCCTCTCAGTTCTAAAAATCGTAATAACTTCTCTCGATTGCGTCATTTCTAGATCATTCCATTTTGCAAGGCCTGCGCAGCGCTGATGGCGTAATAATTGGGAACTGAAACTTTTAACTCAAACCAAAACCTTTCTCTTCGTGTTCTTCCATATCGGATAACTTCGCGCTTCAGCTTCTTTCTGCGCGCTGCTTGGACGTAATTTCGCTGTGCTCGCCTCCTATCGCTCAATATCAAAAATGTAAATGTTCTTGAATAGGAACGACTAGAGTGCCAAGCGAACTGTGGTCACAAATCTCATTTGCAAATAAAAATGGAATTAAAACTGCCTCGATTGCCAAGTTTTTTAGATATTACGAAGTGAACATATCAGCATACTACGCAATCAGAATTGTTCTTCTTCAAATATGGATCTACGATCTATTGTATATAGCTATTACGCATCGATGCTGCTTCGTCTTCTTCCTGTTTCCCTTGCATTTGTTATTGCATCTATAATCATAACTACAAAACATTTTCTTTAAAAAAACATAATATGATCATGCCAAGTATTTTCGGGCATTATGCTGCTCAAAAATTATCAGTAAAGACATAAAGTAAAATAAATTTTACAAAGACCAAAAAATACTTATGGTGCGGCCAATTGCAGCCAAAGTAGGAGGTGCACAACTACATGTTTAGATACTATAGCAGTCTTACTACTATAGCAACTATACAACACTTACAACTATAGCTGTCTTATATAACACATTTCAACGTCCTGAGTCTGTTCGTTTTTGAGTTATGCGAGATACATACATACGTACGTACGTACAGACGCCTCGAAAAAAATCGCTTCTGTATCCATTCTAAATCAGTTTTATAATTCGTTTGGGGAAAGAAGAGTCCTTTATTCTGTTATTACATACAGATTTCACGCAAAACCATCGTTAAATTGCATTCGATAGCGGTCAAAATGGATATTTTTGTTGACAAATGATACCCGGAATTTTTCGTGGTTACAATACTTCCTTTACTTCGTACAAGGAAGTAAAAAAAGTTATGCTATTTCATCATAAATGAATATAGTGTCATCATAAATGACTCTAGTGTGGAGATGTGTACATTTATTTAACAAAGATAGACTAAATTATTCACAATGCAGTTATGCATTAACTTCACACGAGGCTTGCAACAAATATTTCCCTGAAATAGCAATACCTTTTTTTTTTTTTTTTTTTTTTTTGGGACACCAAATGAAAAACTGGAAACAGTAAAGACTTCCAGTTCCCTCCAAGGCGTTAAATAAATATCTGTGCTAAGTCAGCAATTCAACATTTACAAGCCAAGTATAGTTGTTTTAAAATAACTGTAATTTCTCTATCAACCTAAAAGGAGACAAGTTTCGGGCATCTGTCCAACGGATTACGTAATGTCTTCTAATATTATTTAGGAGGCTCTCGCTCACTGAACTTGAGTTACTACAATCTTAGTTATCACTGTCTTTTTATAGCAATCGTACTTTTTGAGACCAAATACACATGGGCGATCGTGAACGGTCTATTGAACAAATAGAACTTAAATAGATAGAGTGATTCAGTACTTTTCAAAGACATCGAAAGAAATATCTTTGAAAGATTTGTTAATTTCAATACGCGGATTTTGTAATCTGGTAAAGCAGAATGCCTTGCCACCTGAGAAAAAATAATTGCTGCAAGCCTCGTGCGAAAGTGGGTTAATGAAATAAATGCACACCTAAGTTTTAACTGATCATCATAACTGAGGTTATGATGATCAGTTTTAACCTAAGTTTTAACTTAGGTTAAAACAACCGAAGTTTAATAATCAGTTTTATCATTTATATTTAAATATTCCCTATACGTGAATTTTCGGTCGCTATTCTCTTGCAATGGATTTCTGCAGCTTATTATGATGGGAGGTTTATCTCTTTATTTTTAACTGCTGGTTCATTTTAACTTAGCACTTTCCAATCACTCGCTTTGAAGCCACGCTTTTCACGCCAGAATGTAAATAAGACAGCGAGTTTTATTCAGATTAAGGTAGAAAGAAGTGCTAGAGTTTCTGAAATTATTTTAGAGCGCGTTTGCCTATTCTAGGCCACGTTGTGCTGCGTTTGTTGAGTGCTTCTAGCCGTTTGGCTTTGTCCGCCGGTTTTCTGCAAACCAGAACCTTGCTGCGCGTTAAATTCTCCTGTAAGCCGTTAGGCTAATCTACCAAATTTCGAATTTGTTCATTGTTACGTATTTCTGTTAAGCCAGAACTGCTTGGCTTGTGTAAGCCCAATTTGGGTAATCGTTGTTCGAATAAAAGTGTCTTATACACCCTTCTTCTGACTTTTGTTTCGTTTCACAAGGCTAGAAGATAATCTTCAATAGTCTTTTTAATTTTATTGTCGCTTACTTCTTATTTTTTAACTTAATTGTTATATGTATTCTTTTTATGAAATATATATTAAACTGAAATATTTATTTGAAGGGGAATCATTAATTTAATTAAGACTTTATAGTCAGAGCTTAAATTGCACCCAGTGAAGTCCAGCTCCGGTACTTCTCAGTTTTTGAGATAAATCGTAATTTTAGCCGGAGCGCACTGCAGTCCTAAATAAAAGGGACTTTTTTTATGTAAGTTAACCACAGTTTCTGAAAAATATTTTATTTTAATAATAAATATGACTTAAATGTAGATTCTAACTACTGAATGCAGACTTGTCTTTCCCTCGGACACAGACATTAGACAGAGTTTGAGAAAAGAAAATTCCCCACCCACAAGCCAAAGGCTAATTTTCCAGCAAAGGCAATGAATTTATGATGGCGGGTTTAATTTTTTATTCCTGAAAGGGCTATAAGATATCACCTGGTCGCGCAAGTGCTACGCTAATGATTTCCTACTGCAGAGCTCCTGAAACACGTTTTGAACGATATAACTAAACGCGGGGACTACTGCTTTCACTTGTATTAGAGGAGCTTTACGTTTATTCTCACGTGGTTATCGGATCATATTCACAGAAAATTTTTGATAGGTGGCTATATGTCGACAGGGCATGGCAATCAGAACGCTTTGGACTCTTCTGTCTTTATTTTCAAAGCTACACTTTTACATCAAAATCTCCTTCCATATCCTGATGCTGTTTCTAGAATGCTCACTATTCTCCTCTGTGACACTTTTTATGGTTTTTCATCGGTATGCCGAAAAAAAAAAGAAAAAAAGAAGGGTTTTTGTATCTATTATTTCTTGAAATAGTACATTACATATATAATCAATGCTTAAATTCAAACGGAGATGGGCTGGGGTACACTGCGAAAAAAAACGGGCAGTTCTATTGGGCCGATTGATGAAATTCAAATTGCGTTTTTCATGTCTCGAAAATAAGACTTAGGATATATATTAAATTTATATATAGCATTCTTTTCATATAGGTATTTTGAAGCAAAATCAGACTTTTTCTGAAATGGCATGCCAATTGTTTTCCATATTTCGATTCGACGATTCAAATTATGCCTAAATATTAAATTTTGTAAAATTTGGTATCAAATTTAAAGAGAAATATAAAAATTGACCTTGGCTCAATTTTTTAGTTTGCGCCAAGAATAATTCACTTGGCGAACTTCTTAATTTATAGCAACCTATTTTTCTTTCCTTTTTTTTTTCACTGTACGCGAACGGAAAAATAGTCAGGGTTCAACAACATTTGTGTTATTATCGTTTTTAGCAAATATACCAAATTTCAAAACGCCCCAATATATAAATTCACGTATATCTTAGGAATTTTAAATAAAAAAATCTAATTTTTTGCAGGTATGGTTAGAAATACATCTACTTTAAGATGATGGTAAAAATTTTACAGATTATATTTCAAATTTTTTGGAAGAATTTATAAAAATTATTTAAAAATATAAATTTCGAACATAAATCATAAAAAATGGGCGAATTTTATTTGGAATGAAGCTAAATTTCGAAATGTGAAAGAAGGAATTTAGTAAGTTTAATTAAAAAAAAGAGATATTAATAAATATGTATCAAGTCGAATTAACATCGAGGAGCTAAAATTTTGAGAGCTAATTTTTTAAAAACTACTCGCGCGGTTTTTACAAAATTTGGTAGTTTGGCATAATTTGAGTCGTGGAATCGAACTATGTAAAAATATTGCCATGTGATTTTAGAAAAAGTCCGATTTTGTGTCAAAATACCTATATTAGAACAATGCTATATATAAATCTAATGCATATCCTAAGTTGCGTTTTTGAGCCATGAAAAACGCAAGCTGAATTTCGTCAATCGGCCCAGTAGAATGGGAGGAATAGAACTGTTCTTTCTTTTTTTCGCAGTTTATTTCTTAACTTCTGGGTGGAATTGTAATTCCAGCTGGAACCCAAAAAAAGGCGAGGCCAAATACTATTTGTTATTTAATTATTTATAATTAATTTGATAATTTATTCAATGACTATTTATCTCTATACATTTTTGTTAATTTTAATTTAATTACTTTAATATTTGTTTATATATTTATTGTTTCCTTCCTTCCTGAGAGTCTTCAGCAGGGCTCTGGCACTTCTAATTTTAGAACTTAAGCGCTGTTTATAGTAATGAAATTACTCTTTGCAGATTTCTTAAACTATCAATTTTTGCTTGTCATTTATCTCGTTTTTATCGTTTGTGTACACTGCGCAAAAAAAATGGGGCAATTTTATATCTCCCATTCTTTTCATCTCTTTTATATCTCCCAATTTTATATCTCCCATTTTATATATCCCATTCCAATATATCAGATTATATATAGCAGTCTTCAAAGATGGATATTTTGACACAAAATCGGACTTTTTCTGAAATGACATGCCAATGTTTTTCCATACTTCGATTCTACGACTCAAATTATGCCAAACTCCCGAGTTTTGTAAAAATCGCACGAATAGTTTTTCAAAAATTAGCTGTCAAAATTTTAGCTCCTCAATGTTAATGAAATTTGATATATATTTATTAATATTTCTTTTTTTATGAAGCTTTTTTAATTCCTTCTTATACAGTTCGAAATTTAGGGTCATTCCAAACAAAATTCGCCCATTTTTTATGATTTATCTTTAAAATTTGTATTTTTACATAATTTTTATAAATTTTTCGAAAAACATTTTGAATTACTACCTATAAAATTTTTACAATCATCTTAAAGTAAATTTATTTCTAAGCATACCTGCAAAAAAATAGAGCTTTTTATTCAAAATTTCCGAAGATATACGTGAATTTATATATTGGCGCGTTTTGAAATTTGGCATATTTGTTGAAAGCGATAATGACGAAAATGTGGTTTACGCACTTCGTTAAAATTATTTGAAAGTAGAACGATGTGACTTTCTTTCCTCCCATCCACAATGTAAAAAGGCAGGAACGATTTGACTTTTGAATCCCCCTCATCTGCAAAATGAAAGGGAAGGAAAATAGATTGCCACATAAGAAGTTCACCAAATGAGTTGTTTTAGGCTCAAACTGAAAAAAATTCGCCATGTTAAAATTTTGAATTTCTCTGTAAATTTCACACAACATCTTACAAAGTTTAATATTTAGGTATAATTTTGGTCGTAGAATCGAAATATGGAAAAAACTTGGTATGTTATTTCAGAAAAAGTTCGATTTTGTGTCAAAATACCTCTATTAGAACAAAGCTATATAAAAATCTAAGATATATCCTAAGTCGCGCTTTCGAGACATGTGATCTTGTGATCTTCAATCTACGACTAATATCGACTTCTATGAGTCTTGATTAGTAAATCAAACTGATTGCCATAGGCCAATAGCGGTAGTAATTAAGAAATGATGCCCTCTGGCATCAACACCCGGAGGCGAGAAGGATAAGCATAATCAGATTAGCAATATTAAACTGGCATTGTTACATCAATGGCATTTGAACTTGAACTCAGGCAATAATCTTTAGAGTTGCAGGAAGCAGGAAATCATTCTGTTAATGCATGGCATACTACGGTAATTTTATGCCCGACATGGCATAAATCAGCAGTTTTAAGGCAAAGAAGTTTAAGCAAAAATAGGCAGGATGTTCGTTTGAACTTAATTAGCAATTAACATACAAAATCAAATCGTTCATAATCATGAGTTCGTACTCAGAGTGAGCTGTTACAGTATAGTTCCGAGATTACGTTGAAAGAGTCACATGACTTGGGAAAGCCAATCCCAAACTTTAACAAGGTCGTTATCCCATTGGTCGATTTCGAGACACCGAAAATGCAATTTGAATTTCGTCATTTCGTCAATCTGACCAGTAGAACGGGAGATATAGAACTCTTTTTGTGAGAGAATGTGATAGAATGAGTGTCTCCACTCCATCGATTGTTGTTTCGATTCTGGTGTGAAATGACACACCCAAGTTTCATCACCTGTCACAATTTGGTTTAAAAAGTTTTCTCCCTCATCACTGTACCGCGTGAGAAATGTCAGGGTACTACCAAGTCGCTTTGTTTTGTGAACATTAGTGAGCATTTTTGGAACCCATCGGGAACACAGTTTGCGATAATTGAAGCGGTCAGACAATATTTCGAACAAAACAGTACGTGAAATTTGTGGAAATGCCTCTGAAAGAGTTGTCATTGTGAAGCGTCTGTTCTCATGAATTGCTTCATCAACATTCCTTACCAAATCATCGGTGACAACAGAAGGCCGACCACTCCGAGCCTCGGCGTGGACATTTGTTCGACCTGCATTAAACATTCTTGTAGGAATGTAGGATCGGTACTTACTGTCTAGGAGTATGATGTCTGTAAATATACTTCAGAGATGGTTGTCTAGGGTTCTCAATAATTAATCCGATTTAAGGAAAACTCGAAGATTTAATGGAAACATGAATAGTTGCTACAAACTACAAAGTGATTACATTCATAGAAGGAAATAGATGAGATTATTTACAGATGAATACAAATCAGCGTCTTTTACATTCAAACGTCTTTCAGTCGTGTTCCCGTCTTAATGGCGGAATCGTCGGCGTTCTCTCCAGCGAACAGGGAAAAAGTTCTTTCGCACAGCTTGCAGCGTTATCTGATTATTATTGACGATGCCATCCCATATTCTTACCCACTTTCTCACCATGCTATCACTTATCGCGTATTCACCGTAAACTTCTGTCACTTGACGATAAATTTCGGCCGGTTTAACATTCCTCGCGTTCAAAAATTTAATCACGGCACGAATCTCACAGTCAGCGGGAGAACTAATTGTCTTAAACATTTTGAATGTGCACAGCAAACTGAAAACACAACATAGAGCAACCAAAATGGCGACAATTGAAAGTCAATGAACAAGAAAGACTAGTGCGCATGCGCTGGACGCCTACCACAGCGCTGCGGCGGCGCTAGAGTGAAACGGTACTTAGTTTCCGAATACGCTACGTAGAACTGTTTTTTTTTTTTCGCAGTGTACATGTTATATGCAAACGATATGTGCTATTTTTGTACTGATAAAGAATGCTTTAAATTTTCATAACTGAAAATTTTTCCGTAACTTGCTTTTGTGTATGAAATACGATTTCTATTTTTTTCTGTCCACCACATGAGATGTTATAAACGTTTCGAATTTCAAGCCTGGTCGCTTTTGGAAAAATATGCTCTGCTGCTGCAGCTGTAGAACACTTAACCCTTAAATACATGTACTTGCCATTTGGCAACATACTCATATTCAGTCATGTAAATCAAATCAAAACACAAATTTTAGCTTACTGCATAGTGTAACCAATTAAATACATACTGTTTACGTATAGAGTTTTGAAAGTTTCAGTGTGGTGGCACCACTAACGGTGTAACGGTGGTTTTTGTGAATTGATGTCTAGGGTGTGGACATCATTTGTGTTTACGAATTTTTGATTTTGTGTTTATCATTTTGATGTATTCAAAGTTTTAAATTTGTTTGAACAAGTTTTTCAAAACTTGGAATAAAAACTTTAGAATTTTTTTAGTATTTTTCCTATTTTATTTGATATGAATTCTAATGTATTTTTGACTTTAAAAATAAGAATAAAAATTTATGCATTTAAGGATTATATCAGAATTTAAAAGGATGCGTACAAAATCTCTAAAAAGGACCGGATTCGAATCTTGCCTATAAAATTTAGTATATAATAATAATTTCTTTTTATCCCTTTTGTTCTTAAATCTATAACTATATTGTTTTTTCGAGGTTCTTCAAAAGTACTTACCAACAGAAGATGAAGAAGATCTGTCAGTACAGTTTGTTGTTGATGCTGCCTTATCACAAAGCCTCCAAATATCATTTTCTGGTCTCCAGTTTGAAACAGCCCCATTAGAATATGGCAGGACTACAATTAATGGCCCAGGAATCCAAAATATATTCCTTAAAAAGCAAGAATTGGTGCCTGCTTGGATTTTTCAAGTTCCATCGCCTCAAGTAAGTACAATGTGACGAGGTATGACGAGATAAAAGTGCATTTCGAGATATATTATAAATTACGGAAGGGACGTTGGTTGTTGGTATTTGAAGTATCTGTTAGTTATTTGAAGTATATTAGTTATCTGTTAGTTATTTGAAGTATATTAGTTTTCGAAGTATGGTTTTTCCAGCTGCTAACTATACACCATACCTCTTCAACGACAGCGTGCTTGGAGAAATTCGACCATTAATACTGTTGTTGTCGTTGATGTTGTTGCTAACGCTCACTTGTCTTACCTACAGTCAGCCCAAGCCCACGAAATTCCTCGTGGAAAGGAGTTTTACGACTGTCGTTGGCAGCTGCCTTGAACACCTTATAAGGTATTTCTCCCGCCTTCTTCACATGCCTAGTGGTCAGCACGCTCGACACGTAACCGAGAGGTCCGTGGTTCGATTCCTGGCGAAGGCGTTGCTCATTTTCACGTCTCCTGCTTTCAAAAAAAAATACCTAAAGTCGACGCCCGAACTAAAAAGGTGGTGTATGGTGGTTCTCCACTACCGGGGTGTGGTGATTTGTTCCCCTAAATCCCACTCACCCTTTAAAAGGGGGGAGTATATAAGGTATTTCTCTCGCCTTCTTTGCATGCCTTCGTGATGTAGTAGTCAGCACGCTCGACACATAACCGAGAGGTTCGTGGTTCGATTCCCGGCAAAGGCGTTGCTCATTTTTCACGTCTCTTGCTTTCAAAAAAAAAACCTGACATCTCTACAACCTTACACGTGGCAGTGCGATTTAGCTTCCCCCAGTTTTGATCGAGAGCCCCCTGAGGACGGATCCGAGGGTCTCCCACCTCTCTTCTTCTACCACCAATCTCTCGAGAGGACTTTCGACTCGCCGAATGTTTAAAGTGCCCCCATGCTGCACGGACGCAATACATTTACAAACAACCGTGCCTTCTCCGGGATTCGAAGCCGGATTAATACTGTTAAGATAAGCGAATGCAAAGAATTTTTGCATTTGCCTGTACATCTTTTGTGATTTTAAGTAGATAGCACATTCAGGTAGCAAATAGATGGTCCTTGGTTTGAAACTCAGCGTGGGCAGAGTTGAAGTTTCCTGTTTCCATATCCGGAACGTTCAATAGTCTCTATGAATTAAGTAGCAGGAACTAATTAATACAATTTGTACAATTAAAAAGCAGTTTTTTTTTTGCTTAATTTTAGTGCAATAAAAATGAAACCAGGGTTATGTGTTTGGTTTCAGGACTATATAAATGAAAATTATTTTCTTTATTTAATTTGATTTAATATTGAAACGGATTGAGGGAAGAGAAAAATAAAAAAATAATTTAATGTTTTAATTTTATTTTATTAAGAAATATATGTACTGAATATATTTAATTCCATAATTGTTTTTGAGAAAAGTATGATTGACGAAAAAACTAAAATTTACACATTTGCGTAGCTGTTAACAAGTATCTGGCATACAAGGAAAATAAACTATCCGAAATTTTGGAGCGTGATAAGATGTATCTCATTTAACCCATATATTTGAAATTCTATCCAAAATTTCATTATTCCTGATCGTTCTTTTGCACACATACTTTAATCTGTCTGTATGAAAAATAAAAAATTAGCATTAAACTGTTACAATCAACTTCTTGAATACAAATATTTTATTGCCTAATGTGTTTATTACACGCTATCGTAAAGTATAAATGCTTGTTATACTGAAGTGTTTTGAGCATGTAGTATTTTTTAGTAAGCGGATAAGATGTGATCTAATTTAGCCCATATACTTGATGTTCTATTCAAAATCTCATTATTCCAGATCGTTCTCTTGTATATACACTTTAATCTGCCCGCATGGAAAATACAAAATCACTATTAAACTGTTGTAATTAACTACTTTAATAAAGATATTTTACGTCCATATAATCTTACTATTCGCTATCGTAATATGCAAATACTACTTATGCTGAAGTTTTGGAGTAGGTACTTAAAACTTGAGTGAGAAGAATTTTTGAGTAAGCACATAAGATGTGATCTCATTTAGCCCATATGTTTGATGTTCTATTTAAAAATTTCATTATTTCTGATCGTTCTGTGGCATACACACTTTATTCGGTCTGCATGAAAAATAAAAAATCATTTTTCAATTGTTGTAATTAACTTAATTTTAATTGTAATTAACTTAATTTTTCAATTGTTGTACATACATATTTGTTATATCTATGAAGTCTTATTAATCGCTATCTTAAAATACAAATACTTACTATGCTGAAATTTTTTAATATGCAGAATTCTTTACTAAGCGGATAACATGTGATCTAATTTAGCCCATATATTTGATGTTGTATTCAAAATTCTATTATTTTAGATCGTTTTCTTATACATACACTTTTATCTGCCTGTATGAAAAATACAAAATCATCATTAAACTGTTATAATTAACTTCTTAAATACAGTTCTTTTACGTCTATTAAATCTTATCACTCTTTATCGTAAAATGCATTTACTTCTTATTCTGAAATTTTTCCAGTTGCTGCATTTGAAACTAAGTTTCCAGGGTTGAAATAATCGTTTGCTGTTTAATCAACACCTTCTAGAAATTCCTTATAACTTTCACAGCTTACATAATTTAATAACCTTAACATATTACGTTGAAATGAAAATCATTTTATTTATTTATTCCTGTATTTGTATTCACGTTTAATTTTTAACTTTTATATCTTTAAAAGCCTGGAACATACACTGTCTCAACGAGAAGAAAAAGAGATGCAATAAGTCCAGTATTGCTGACCGTAGCTGGAAAAACGAATGAAACCGAAGATCCGTTGGCTGTTAAAGTGTGGACTGAAATCCTCACAGAAACTAAGGTATCATCATAAATGTTTAAATTAATTGCTTTACTTCTTTTCTTCCCTGGAAGAGAAAAAGAATCCAGTGAAATGCAATTAATAAGCAGACGATATTTAGAAAAGTACAGATATTTAGACTGTAAAATGAAATTATCTGTAATTAACCACACGCGCAGACGATATTTACAAAAGTAAAGATATTCAAACCTGAAAAGGAAAATATATAAGTTATTCCATCAATAAATGTCATAAGTTTGTTTATATCTTCATTATTTTATGAGTTATTAAACATCAAAATGGGACTTTATGAACACTCTGTATATTAAATTAGTTAAATTCCATTGCTATTTTGAAGTATAGTTTTTCTCCTCGTTTAATATAATTATTGGATTAATATTATCAAAATAGCCGAAGACAAATGTGATTCACATGCCGTCCAGCCGGTGTATTGGTTAGTGATACTGGCTGGCGTAGCAATGGGTCCGGGTTCGAATCCCAGAGATGGCATGGTTGTTACTGTCTGTTCCTTCATGGGAGGCAAGGGTGGCCACCTATTAGGTGCATCCATAATAAGATAACCACCCCATCCGCCATTAAATAAAGCGCCCGGCTATTTAAAAGAAAAATGCGATTCACATTAACCTCGCCTGCTCTACTAACGTTCACTGTAAACGATAAATATATAAAAAAAAATCTGAAAGGATTCAGATTTTAGATTACGTCCAAAGGGACCTTGCTTAATAACATAATAACTTGCCGAACGAAACAAACATTAAACTAAACCCAATACGAACACAAAAACCAACCCAACATAATTCCAATAGTCAACCCAATACAATTCCATTAATCCATCCAGTACAGACCCAATAACCAACACAGTACAATTCCAAAAATTCTAATAGCCAACCCAATGCCACTTGAATTACCAACAAAGAAACATAAGCACTAAATTGAAAAGTGAATCGGACATTTTTGTGAAACGACGCAAAACGCCCAAACGAAAGTAATAGTCCTTCGGGACTACATCCCTTTGGACTAAAAATTATTACTAATAGGTGTTAGGAAGTAAAATGTCGTTATTCTGCATATCTTCAGCTTCCAGAATATTTACTCTTTTATTGATAACATTTGAGGTTTATTTCGTTAGTAGGTTTAACAGTTCATCCATTAGACATTAAAAATTGTCATTAAAGAGAACGTATCTTCATCAAAAAAGATTGCCAGTTCTTCCAGTATTGGTTTCTTTCGATCCGTTTTAAACTGATACAAGGCAGTGTTTCTTCAATAAATTTTGTACTGGAATCTTTTGTACTATGTTAAAGACGTAAAAACCTTTAAACATTTTCATTCGAAGACTAATAAAAAAGTGCAGTTTAAATATATTTCCTGATTCAAAATAAAATGCTCCTATATTGTGTAACAGCGGTTATCTCCGTGTCCAAGGGAAGAAAGCCGTAGACTTCTTTCTAAAAGCCACTATGTTGTGTTTAAAGTAATCACGTACACTGCTGGAAAAAAAAAAGGACAGTTCTATATGTCCCGTTTTACTGGGCCGATTGACGAAATTCAAATTGCGTTTTTCATGTCTCGAAAGCGCGTCTTAGAATATATATTAGATTCATATATACCTTTGTTCTAATGTAGGTATTTTGACACAAAATGAGTCTTTTTCTGAAATAACACAGCAATGTTTTTCCATATTTCGATTCTACGACTCAAATTATGCCTAAATATTAAATTTTATAACATTTGGGGCGAAATTTACGGAAAAATCAATAATTTAACTTGGCGAATTTTTTTCAGCTTTCGTTAAGAATAATTCACTTGGCGAACTTCTTAATATATGGCAACCTGTTCTCCTATCTCTTCCCTTGTCAGGAAAGGAAAAAAAGTTACATCTTTTCGACCTTTTTACATTGGGCATAAGCGGAAAAAAAGTCACATTGTTCTACTTTCAAATAATTTTAGCAAAGTGCGTAAACCACATTAGATGTTATTATCGCTTTCAACAAATATGCCCAATTTCAAAACACGCCAACATATAAATTCACGTACATCTTCGAAAGTTTTGAATAAAAAGCTGCAGGTGTTTGCAGGCATACTTAGAAATACATCTACTTGAAATACATACTACTACTAATGATAAAAATTTTATAGGATATAATTCAATTTTTTTTTCAAAAATTTAAAAAAATTATTTAAAAATACAAATTTAAAAAATAAATCATAAAAAATGGGCGAATTTTCTTTGGAGTGAACCTAAATTTCGAACTTTGAAAGAAGGAATCAAGTAAGTGTAATAATAAAAGCGATATTAATAAATTTATATCAAATTCAATTAACATTGAGGAGCTAAAAGTTTGAGATCGAATTGTTTAAAAACTACTCGTACGAATTTTACAAAACTTGGCAGTTGGGCATCATTTGAGTCGTAGAATCGAAATATGGAAAAAAATTGGCATGTCATTTCAGAAAAAGTCCGATTTTGTGTCAAAATACCTATATTCGAACAATGCTATATATAAATATAATACCTATCCTAACTCGCGCTTTCGAGACATGGAAAATGCAATCTGAATTTCGTCAATCGGCCCAGTAGAACGGAAGATATAGAACAGTCCGCCTTTTTTTTCGCAGTGTACATTAAACATCTGTGCAGAAACATTCAGAATACAAAAGTAAACATTAAAACACGTCTGTAGCCACAATGTCCATTTCACCTAAAGTCTACGTCGCTCAGTTATGGATGTGGATACAGGTTATGAAGATCCTTACGTGGCGTCAGAGCGGTCTTAACAAGATAGATAAGAAAATTTAGTCTGTGAGGGTATATGACATGTGTTCAGACGAATTAACAGCTGAAACTCCGGGAACGCTCAAGACCACCGTCTCTTATTCTCAAAGTGTGCAAATCAGATGGAAAATAGGAAAAACAGAAGTCATGAGACGCAGGAAAGGTCAGCAATTGTCAGCATGGGTTACATTCAGCATGTAGTTGTCAACATGGGTTACCGTTCCTGTACCACTTCATAATACTCAGGTAAGTACACGCCGTAAAGGCGACGTGGTCCAAATATTGTCTTATCCACCAGTTAAACGTACATTTTTCATATTTCAATAAATAATACACGTTTCTCCTTTTTCTACTTTTTTATACTTAATTATTTTATGGAACGATACTATTAGGTGTGGATTACTTTAGCTTCTAGGAAATAATTATGTTTAGTACCGATTATTTTCACTTCTGGGAAACGTTGCTATTGTATATTGACTACTTTAATATATGTGGTAACAAAAAGAAGGGAAGAGCATGTCAATTAAAATGTTTTCTATTCAAAGTCTATTTAATGTTATTTTAATGCATGCTGCTATTTAATTCCAGTTTACTCAGAGAGTTCATAATTTCTGATACTATTCAATGATTTATATTTAGATTATTCCACCACCAGTACTCATATTTGCAGAAATCAAACGAGGATCATATCCAGTAAACGAAGCAAGCGTCGTTGCTTATGTTCACCATCCACGAAACCAAACCATATCGGAATTTCCACTTATTGACGATGGTCTTGGAGGTAAATTTTATCGACTTTTCCAGAGTACTGAAGCATGTTGACCCTAAATACCGAATTTAAGCTATTTAAAGTAATTCCTTTGTTTAATTAACTTCTGCAAGATATTAAATTAAACTGAATCTGAATTACCAGGTTCTGAACTCAATACATTCACTATTTTTACGTGGTAACCACATTCATAAGTACAAACGCAAATAAAACGACTCGGGCCATCGCACTTACTTTTAAGAAATACACTGGTGTGCAAAAATTAAGGACGAGACGGTTTTTTCAATATAACTCTGTACAAAAGCTTTCCAAATCAACACATTTAAAACCGTAAGATCCCCAATACGTAAGGACATGAGTAATGTAAGCAACACTTACTAAAAGAGAAATCAGAGGGATAAAAAGAAGCTTTATTGAAAAAGTAACATGGAGCGCAATGCGACTGAAGGCCGAAACATCCCTGTGATGGGTGTCCAGCAAGAAATATCCGGTCTTTAATAGGGGATATGATCTCCCCTGACTGCTAGGCAGGTTTCACAGCGTCTGCCCATGTTGAGAATGGGGGTGTCAATGAGTTGTTGAGGCATTGCTGCCCATTCGTTTTGCAGCGCCAATCGAAGCTCCGGAATCGTTACTGGTGGTAAGGTACGAGCTGCCAAGCGTCTGCCTAGAAAATCCCATACATGCTCGATGGGATTGAGATCCGGAGATCGTGCCGGCCAATCCGTACATTCAATATCCTCACTTTCTAAGAGTTGTTCGGCAGCTACTGTGTGATGACATGGTGCATTGTCATCCATGAAAAGGAACTGTGGACCCATAGCGCCTCTAAAAAGACGCACATATGGAAGAAGAATCTCGTTACAATAACAGGTCCCGTTGACTGAACCTGCGTTGAAGATGTGAAGGTCTGTACGACTACCAAGCATGATGCCTCCCCAAACGAGAACACTGCCACCTCCATACCTGTCCCTTTCAATGATGTTTGAGGGATGATTGCAGCTTCCCCACTCTCTCCAGATGAGTATGCGATGAGAATCGCTACTCAGACTGAATCTGCTCTCATCTGTAAAGAGTACTCGTCCCCATTCATTGTCTCTCCAATTCCGGTGTTCCCGACACCACAGAGAACGCCTTCTCCGATGGGCAGGCGTTAGAGGTACACACCGTACAGGGTGTCGTGCAAACAGACCACCACCGTGCAGTCTTCTGGCCACGGTAAAACGCGATATCGGTCGTCCAGTCGCCTGTGTCGTGTGTCTAGCGATTTCTCCCGCTGTCTGCCGCCTGTTTCTTCTGGCCTGTAAGGCAATATACCGGTCATCTGCGGGTGTGGTTCCTCGTGGACGACCACTACTAAACCCCCGGATAGCTGTTCCTGTAGTTTGAAATTGTCTCCAAAGTCGTGAAACGATGCTGTGAGCAATTCCGAACTCTGCAGCCACACTTGTCACACTGCGGCCTTCCTCCAACTTCCCAATGATTCGACCTCGGGTAAAAGCATCCAGATGTCGTCTAACAGATTGATTATTCGCCATTTCTCGCTGAGGCAGCAACTCGGTGTGATTTTAACTGCTATACGGCGTGCAATCTCTTTGCCAGAAATACTGATCTTACACCGAAACATGCTTTATACTACTCAGACACTCCCCCATTACGTCTACCTGCATATCTGCGCATGTGCTACCGTACATCACCTTACTTAATCTCCTGATTGGTCTTTCTGTCCGCTCTGCCTCTTCGTTCAGCTGATATGCTAATTTTTCGACTTCGTCCTTAATTTTTGCACAACAGTGTAATATACATAAGCATGATCAGAGCTGCAAGTACTGTGTTTGCACGTCTCTTTATTTCCAGAACAGTTTTTAAGGAACAAAACATCTAAACAAAAAAACTTTTATTGTTAGAAAAATAAACAAAAATCATAAAACGCCAACTTTCTTAATTTGTTAAAGACCTCTAAAGGGCCAAGAAAGGTCACCATAAAGTTGAATGATAGTCTACAGGAATTCCTGTACAAATGCCATAAATATACACTGAAGAGCTATTACATTATGACCACCCTCCATCTGCTACACTGACCTACTGAGCAAGTTCCGACCTGAGTTATCCTTGAGGCAACTAACGGAATAAGTTACCGACAGTTGAGACCATCTACAATCTGCCAGCCACAACCTCAGGTCAGGGCCAGAGCAGATCAGTCGGGCATTTATTGCCAAAGTTAAAATTATTGAGGTTACAGTTATACAATAATTACAAATTGATTAGGTACTGTTAAATATGTTTTTGTAATAATGTTTCTTAAGACTGCCAATAGATGGCGGTAGTTAAATAAGTATTTGTAAATCAAACGGTGATGTAGTAACTGTTTTATGTGTGAGTGCGTCTTTGGTGTTCGTGAATAAAAGTTGTGACAGAATAACGCGCTCTGTTTACTTAAAATTTGATCCAGTCTGAATTATTAAAGACTTTTAAAAGCATTTTTTTAGGTACATAACATACGTTGAAGGAGTATGTCTAATGTGATATGCAGAAGTTTTACAAAAGCGTATTAGCTCACCCAGGAACAGAACCACTTGCTCGGCTGATGTTGGAGTATATAAAGCGGCTATGCAGCTATATAAAGCGATCTTTCCAAACATAGCGCGATTGATGACAAAATGGGAAAAGTATTTGATTTATCAGACTTCGGTGAAGGTCAAATTGTTATGGCTCGGCGACTAGGAAAAATCAGTATCAGAAACGGTGCGTTTAGTGGGCTGTTCACGTGCAGTTGTTGTGAGCATATATCGAAAGTGGTGTATGGATGGTGAAACAACAAATCGCCAGCCAGCAGTGTGTCGTCGACAGTGCATTGATTCCAGAGGAGAGGGGAGCTTTATACGCATTGTTCGCCGTGACCGAAGAGCTACAACATCCGAAATTACCACCTACAACAGGGGCGACCCAGAAAGTGTTTCTTAACACATCGCGCAGCGTACATTGCTGCGTATGGGCCTACGCAGCCGGACGCCGAAGCATGTCTCTGCACTGACGGCACGTCATCGCGAGCTGTGTCTGCAGTTAACCAAGAAATACCAAAATTGGACGTTAGAAAAATGGAAGAAAATTGCATGGTCGACGAATCATGTTTTCTAGTCTATCACATTGACGGACGTGTGCTAATGCGCCGATTTCCAAACGAAATGCTGAATCCTAATGTCATTAGCAGGGTGGTCATAATGTAGCGGCTCGTTGGTGTATAGTTAATCAAAAAGTGCCCTGCAAAATCCCCCAGGAAATTTCTGGGGGAAGGTATATTTCGTGAAAATACTCTGTTAGAAACTGAGAAATCATTTCTGTTCTCGCATCCTAAGATTTTCATTGTTTCTAGCGAATATATGAAATACGTGAAGCCTATGGAACGCACGTAAAGCAATTTTTCCGTGGTGCCATGCCCATAAACGAAAATTCAAAATTGCAAGGCGATTATTGTTATACTAAGCTGGAAATTCTTCAAATGTAGTGTAGAAATAAATATTCGCGCCACTGTAAAATAAATGATTGAATAAACTTCCGAGATAGTACATAAAAGTAATCCTGGTAGTTCCTTTTCATGTAAATAAAAGGAGTATTATATAATTTTGGTCTTTTCACAACAGGTAACCTATCAAATCACATCTAAACCAGCAGGTGAGCTACCCGAGTATTTGCCTTTGGTTATGACTGTGAATCACGTGATGCACCCATCTGATGGTAAATCATCAGACCAGTTTTTTTCATATTGCAAGGATGTCAACATTTAGGCGATAGCATATTTATGGATGTGTGGAATACGAGAAAAACAGAACTCTCGATGCTGCCCCGGTATGTTTTTGAAGTGTGTTGGCGACCTATCAACACTGGGAACAAATTTCTAGCTATATTTAAAGGCATCGGGACAGTGTTTGTGTGAATAAAAACCTCCGATAGCTATGACTATTGTTTTATTATATGTGATTATAGTAGTAAAAATAAATCTGAAGATTTTAAAGGTCGCTCAAAGGAACTTTTTAAGGTTTCGCTGAGCTTGATGTTTACCAATCTGCTGTTACAATCACTCCTACTAACTATCCTTGCTAACCAATTTTTTTCGTCTTTTTAGCTTTATTCTTAAGCAGCATATTTTTCGCACGTACATAATATACAATCAGCATAGCAGTAAGCGTTTAGAGTTCCCGATACGGTATTAAGTGTCGGCATACTTTTTTTTAAGTCCAAAGGGGCTTTGTCCCTGAAGGACTATTGTTTCCGTTTTGCGTCGGAAACATTAAAAGTCTGTATCACTTTTCAAACTGTTGCCACAAAATATTGCAGCCCTGTATTATATTTAAAGAAATTAAATAATGAAGAATGTGCATAAATGTATGTATCTTTCTCGCATTGTGATAAAACGACGGTACCTAAAGCCATCAAATTTTGAATGCCGTAATCCTGCTGCGAATATAGGCATCTAGAAGCCCAAATTTGAAATTAATTTGCTATATTGTTCTCTGAATTTTATGGTTTAAATGCGAAGAACATGATATTCAATAAATAAAAGTAACATACAAAATGCTTTAAAAACGCCCCTTTGGACGTAATTTAAAATCTGAGATTAGGTTAGGTTACTTAATTATGGCAAAGCACACGAGGGCTATCTGCCTAAAGGGGGAATGCCTTCGTGGAGGACTTTCTAAAGGAAACTGGCTCGTATACACGTTACACATGGGGGGGGGAACAATGAAAGCGCCCATGCTGCCAGCCCGCGAATTCGAGTCCCGAACCGAATTACCACTGTTCAGCGACTTTACCGTTCGGCCACTCTGTGAGGCCAGTATAGAGGTAGAAGAAAAAAAAATATATATATATAAGGAAGAATGTCTGTGTGCTTGTTCGCGATTAACGTAGTTATTACAATAGCTATCGCCACCAAACTTTCTACTGATTTTGCTGGATCCTGCAAAAGGTTGACGTCCACTTTCTTCCAAAAAAAATGTCTAAAATCAGAGATATTAATTAAAAACTCTGAAAACACTAATTTTTGCCTCCATTTTTCCGAGTGGCAACAGTTTCGCACGCTGGAGATAAAAATTTACTTTATTTCGAGAAGTGTTGCCACTGCTCGCTTTCAAATCGTAGAGTTTGTTAATAAAAAATTTATAAGTTTTACAATGAAATAAGAATAGCATTGCCAAACATTAAATTTCAGTTATATGGCAATAAGAAAAATTCCTGGAAAGCCATTTCGACTGTTCCCATCTTCGTACGACTTTAATCAGCCGAGATATTAATTAAAAACTCGAAAAACACTAATTTTTGCACTCATTTTTCCGAGTGACAACAGTCTCTCGCGTTGGAGATAAAAATGCTTTATTTCGAAAAGTGTTGCTAGTACTGCTCGCTTGCATATCGTTAAGTCTATTATCGTTAAGTCAAAATTTTGTAATTTTTATGAAATCTCAATATACAAAGAAGAATGTGTGTTTTTTTTTTTTTTTTTTTTTTTTTTTTTTTTTTTTTGTTTTTTTTTTTTTTTTTTTATTTTTATTTTGCTACATTTAATGGACTAAAACTGAATATAAGAAATATAGTGGAAGAAACTTGAGCTTTTACAACCATTTGATTAGAAAGACGGAAATCTTTAAAAACTGCGCTCCAGTGTTGCTGATATAATGAGAGAGAATTTGTTTATTTTTCTATGGAAATTTTTATATGATTTCCATATCGCATCAGACTGAAAAATATATGACTATGAATCATAAATTTTGCATCGTTATTAGAGAAGGATAACAGCGGCTATAGTTCTCTCTGCTGTTAGATACATTGCTCTCAACGTAATTTAACTGCATCGGGTACTTCTGCTAGTCATAAAATATTTTAAAATGGCATATCTTTAGAAATCCCGATAAAGAGGTTCGCGCGCTGGAGATAAAAAGTTTTGCTTATAGTGTTGCCACTGCTCGCTTTGAAATCGTTGAGCTTGTTAATCAAAAATTCGATAAAAATATTCTACGAAATATAAAATAGGTAATAAAACAAATTCGATATTCAAAATTCGAGCTGCCAGGTGCCATTGTTTGGATGGAGGACTACGTTATTCAAAATTTGATGGCTCTAGGTATCATTGTTTTTTCACAGTGCTAGAAACATACATACTTTCATGCACATTCTTCATAATTTATTTTTTTTAAGTATAATGCAGGGCGATAATATTTGGTGGCAACAATCTGAAAAGTGATACGCCATATAGTGAGTCAATGCAAAATGCCGTTACGGTTACGGCTAACATAGTAGTCAATTACATATATTCAAATTAAATATCAGTTACCGAGAGAAACTTTTATTCAATGTAAATGCACGTGCTCTTGTATTTTTAGTTTTCTGGCGTAGCTTTCTCTTAAAATTTGTCACGCTCTGCATTGCACGGGGAAATAAAACAATTTTAATTATAATTCTACTAAAAAATGGCTAACTAAATACGAAATTCGGGATATTGTTCGGAGAACAGCCTTGACGCCAAAAAGGGAGAAACAGCTTACTGTGGTATCGCAGGCAATAGTTGTCATTCGATGACGTACTTCCTCTAGGGATATAGCCGTAATGCTTTTCCCTTGCTAAGGGATTATCTGTAGTATTACTTATTATCTGTAGTATTTATTATTAGTATTTATTATTGTATATAGTAATTAAATGGCGAAACAGCTTATTCTGGTATGGCAGGCAATGGTTGTCATTCAATGACGTACTTCCTCTAGCCGCAATACTTTTCCCTTGCTAAGGGATTATCTGTAGTATTACTTATTATCTGTAGTATTTATTATTAGTATTTATTATTGTATATAGTAATTAAATGGCGAAACAGCTTATTCTGGTATGCCAGGCAATGGTTGTCATTCAATGACGTACTTCCTCTAGCCGCAATACTTTTCCCTTGCTAAGGGATTATCTGTAGTATTACTTATTATCTGTAGTATTTATTATTAGTGTTTATTATTGTAGTATAGTAATTAGTATTTATTACTGTAGTATTTACTTCCGTTGGCATGATGAAATGTCTCCCGTACCCTTAAAGAAGCCAAGTTGGCGCAACCCAACCGAACAATATCCGAAATTCGTAACAGTATATTGCAAATCTTGTCACTCAGGTATTAGTATTTTAGGAACCCCTTGCAAAATTCTACCTTTGAGTATAATTTTGGTACTGAACTCCATCGGAGTTAGCTTTATTCATAATGAGATAATCGTAGAAGTTCAATCATTTTTATGCAATGAAATTTATATGACATTTTGGTAAGGAAAAAAAAATTATCGCTAAACATTTCAAACAGAGCAGGACTTAACAGAAATTGTGCCTTAAAGTATTGACATAGAAAACTTGGATATTTTTATGCTTTATTGTTGGTGTTTTTCCCTGTTAAAAGTAAATTTAAAGTAAGTTCAATTTAATTTCATTGTGCTTTCCTTAGATATCGATGTAACACGAGGTGATGGTATATATACCCGCTACTTCACTGACTTTACAGCTCCCGGATTCTACAACGTTTACGTTAAATTTGGTGGACTGAATAACAGTGCTGATCTTTTGGAAGGTATGTCAAGACAAAAATTCACAAAAGTGTCAATTCCTTTGAAACGTAAAAAATTATTACCTAGCTATCTACCTATGAAATAACATCCACTGGAACATATATACTTGCTCCTGTGCCATTAACATTCGTCGAAACGTTGGTAAAACATCTATTTTCGTAACTTTCGTAGATCACCCAATGCTTCGTTTCTAATAGAATGTATTCGCTGAAAACATTGACCTCGTAGAATCATCTTAATAAGAGATAACACTTTGATGTTTTAGAATGCTGTTTATCTCAATAAGATTCGGTTGCCATGACAGTAGCGGGTCAGTTAATACGAAATTGGAAACTAAGGTGGTTATGGTAGCGATTTGTTTCTCGTGAAATAAACCTAAGCTTCTTTGCTGAAAACACAACGTCGCGCCAAACGATCGAAAGGGTATGAAGTATTTTCTCCCTTCTTTCCACGTGCCTTCATGGTGTAACTCGAAGCACGTCCGACAGGTAATCGGGAGGTCCGAAACTCGAATCCCGGTGAGGGCGTTGCACATTTTATGTCTCCTGCATTGATAAAATTCTTTAAATATTATCTGCTAAATAAATGACGATTTCATTGAGGAGTTTACTAATGGACAGTACTTTATTTTATTCCACAAGAAAATATACGAACATCTATCCAATTTCACTCCAGGAATGAAACCTGCCGTCCAGCCGGAATAGTGGTTAGCGAAACTGACTCCCATACCAAAGGGCTCGGTTCCGAATCCCGGAGAAGGCGTGGATGTGTTCAAATGTCTAGTATCTGTACGACATAGGGCACTCAAAATATACTGCGAGCCGAAGGTTCTGTCGAAAGTTTGTGATAGGAGAACAGGGGTGGGAAACTTCGGACCCGTTCCCCTGAGGTGCTCTCCATCAAAATTGGGGGCGGAACTGAGTGCACTTGTACTGTCACCTATATAGTCTCAAAGCTTTTGAGGATAACAGGCGCAATCTTGAACTCCTTGCCACGATTAATTTCATGGGCTTATTATGATGTTACTGTCAGACAAGTGAGATAAGTCATAACAACAACAACAAACCTGGGATGTCTCGGGATAATTAATTATTTAAGCACTGGTGTGTCATTAGGATATAAAACTGGAATCTACTATTTACGATTTTGTTTGAAATCTGCTTTAGTACAAGTTTCGGAGCAAATATTTCCTTTATATAGAAGCCCTTCAAATAATTTTCCAATGGCATTTTTGGTCGAATTTCATACAACTCTTCGGATTGTTGCGTGCTCTCGGGTTCATAATACTCGTAGATTAAATGCGCGCAGGTCCGGATGATAGGTTAATAAAATTTACTTTATCAAAAGAAACATTTTAAGTTCTGGAACTTTCTACAAAAATACTCGAACAGGTGTTCACAATATCACAGAGTACAATCAGTAATTATACTTCAAACTACAAAGAACGTTAAACGCAACGCAATGCAAAGCGAACTAAAGTACTGTAGTTCTTAACTTAAAGGGTTTATATTTTTACCCGTGCATTTTGATGTTAGAAGTTAGAACTAATCAATGTAACATATATACAACATTTATTTTATCTTTTGAATAACCGGCTTCATTACAACTACATAATCTCGAGCTCACAGCTCGGATAAATAATAATTGGTGTTGCCAGATTCGATAGTAAATGATATATAATAACGTGAAATATAATAGAGTAAATATTAAAAATACACAAATAAACAATAATGAAATTTTACATAGTTTAAAATATATGTAACCATCACATTTTGCGATGTTGAAAGAACTCGCCAATCTTTCACCAAAGACTGTAAGGTTATCGAAAAACGTCAGAGTCGCCACAATACCCCCTCCCAGTGTCAAATGGAGGAGGACTGCCGACGATCAGGCTGACACGTACCTTTGCGGAAAGTGCACACGACGACCGGAGCGGGTAGTATGGGTTGTAGGAATGTCTGTTTGATTGTCGTTGTCCATTTTGTCCGGCAGCAGGAAAGCAGGTTTAACTCTATCAATGGACACACTAATGTCCTTGCCTTGTCGCTGCAGGGTAATCTGCTTCTCAGTCAGTTTAACTACAGCATAAGGTCCGTCGTAGGGAGGTTGTAAGGGTCTTTTCACAGCATAGTGTCTCAAGAATACGTGAGTACACTTGGACAGTTGCGGGTGCACGAACACTGTCTTGCATCCGTGAGAAGATGTAGGTACTGGTTTAAGATTATGCATAGTTTGTTTTAATTGCTGCACAAACTCAGAGGCATTGTTCATGTCCGTATGTTGGAAAAAATCACTAGGTAGACGGAGAGTTGTACCGTAGATGAGTTCAGACACAGTTGCGTTAATGTCCTCTTTAATGACTGAACGTAAGCCAAGGAGAACAAAAGGGAGAGCCAGCGTCCAGCGTGGATTGGCATGAGCCATAAGCGCAGCCTTGAGTGACCGATGTGTGCGCTCAACGAGGCCATTGGCTGAAGGGTGGTATGGCGTGGTTCGGATCTTTTTAATACCTAAGCACGCACATAATTCGCGAAAGAGATGTGATTCAAATTGACGGCCCTGGTCTGTTGTAATGACACCAGGAACGCCAAATCTTGATACCCACTCACGGATTAATGTTACTGCTACTGTCTCCGCTGTCATGTCGGTGATAGGATACGCCTCCGGCCATCGGGTAAAACGATCAATCCTGGTCTGTTGTAATGACACCAGGAACGCCAAATTGTGGTACCCACTCATGGATTAATGTTGCTGCTACTGTCTCCGCTGTCATGTTGCTGATAGGATACGCCTCCGGCCATCGGGTAAAACAATCAGTGGCAGTTAAGCAATACGAAAAACCTTGCGAAGGGGGCAGGGGTCCTACAATATCAAGATGAAGGTGGTAGAAACGAGAATCTGGAACCTTGAAAGAACCGAGTTTACTGTTTGTATGCCATTGAATTTTGACTCGTTGACAGGGAATGCAGGTACGAGTCCAACCCTGAATATCTTTACTCATATACTTCCAGACGAATTTTTAGAGATGAGTTTAGTAGTAGCTCGAACTCCAGGATGCGAGAGGTTGTGCACTGAAACAAAGACTTTTCGTCGCACAGCAACAGGTACATATGGACGCACCGTACCCGTGGAAATATCACAGTATATTTCTGTAGTTGATCGTGGCATCCGTAACTTTTTGAGCTGAAGAGATTTGTCCGGAGAAGAAATTAGTGCTTTTAATTCATCATCGCCCTGTTGCATTTCTGCAAATTCCTCATAATCTATAGTATTGGGGGCAACAATCGCTGATATTCGAGAAAATGCATCCGCTGGTACATTATCGATGCCGCGGATGAACCTAATATCGGTGGTGAATTGCGCAATGAAATCTAAATAGCACAACTGTCGTGGGCTAGCCTTATCTAAGTATTGATTAAAGGCGAATGTTAAAGGTTTGTGGTCGGTGTATAATATCAGTACGCGACCCTCAATCATATGCCTGAAGTATTTAACAGCGGAATAAGCTGCTAGAAGTTCGCGGTCAAAAGTACTGTACTTAGTTTGAGCTGGGGTTAACTTTTTAGAGAAGAATTCTAAAGGTTTAAAACCGTTGTTGGTGATTTCATTTAAAGAGGCACCAATTCCAAAATCGCTTGCATCAACCGTCAAGGCGAGGTCAGCATCCTGTGAAGGATGAGCCAAAAGAGTAACATTAACCAAGTGATTTTTACACTGATTAAACGCATTTATAGCTTCCTCGGTCCACTGTATTTCTCGTTTATCATTTTTTTTAGAATTTTTAAGGTAGTCATGTAAGGGAGCTTGAATTTCTGCCGCCTTGGGTAGGAATTTTCGATAAAAGTTTAAAATACCCAAAAATTTTCTGAGGTCGCGAACTGTGACAGGCAGTTTAAAATTAGCAATAATGTCTACTTTTTCAGGAAGTGGTAGGATACCATCCTTATTTACCAGATAACCTACAAATGGAACTTCTGCGCATCCAAACATGCATTTACTGGCGTTGATGGTCAAACCATAGTCATCAAGCCTTTGTAAAACTTCCCTCACATGTTTTTTATGGGAGTTAGCGTCTGGCGATGCGATTAAGATGTCATCGAGGTATACGAAACAATAATCTAAACCTCTTAGCACTTCGTGTATGAAACGCATCCAGGTTTGAGCGGCATTACATAATCCAAATGGCATAAATACAAATTCGAATGTTCCGAAGTTAGTAATTATCGCCGTTTTATGCCTATCATCTGGATGAACAGGAATATGGTGATATGCTCTTTGAATATCAAGTTTTGTAAAAATTGTTTTACCTTTGAGATTTTCATTAAAACTTGTTAAATTTGGAATCGAGTA